>JAHWFP010197260.1:23612-134784 GCA_023313725.1 Lithobius niger
TTAGCGGTTAGGCTCAGTTAACCCACGTGTAGTGGTTCAAAAACAGTTTTTTTATTTCTTCAAACTTTATGATAAACACTATTGGTCCACAAGAGGTTAAGTTATCCTATTGCACTACAATTAGTAGTCAAATTCAACTCCTTTTAAAGTGGAAAATTGTCATTGAAAGTTAACGTTCATATAGGACTAATGGTAGGCATATTTACCAAGTCTTCGTACGCGTCAAGAAACACGCACATTGAAACCAGGGTATTATCGCCCTGTTGCTAGGGCATCGGGCTGTATTGGAATTCAGTTATCAGGGCATGACTAGTGAATAAAAGTGCATTAGAGTACTTTGCCATATTTCAGATGTCCTTTTTACCCAAAGTTCAGTTGAGGAAGCAAAATAAAAATAATAAACCGTGGCGCATTAGAGAGCTTGGGAATTCAAACAAAGGAAACGGAGAAGAAAACAACGGAGGCTAAATATGCCTGTACACTACAAAATTAACACTTCATGTCGCTAGGTTAGTAAAACGTTAAACAATCTCAATAACATCAAAAACTCAATTCAGCTTTAGTTCTTTAACAAAAAAGGCTCAAATAATCATATATTCAACAGTATTTGAAATGTTTAACTCTTAACTCAGCATAAAATCTAAGGTAAGACAACAGGAATTAGCATAACACTAACCCCAAAGGGTTTCCAACATAATAATATACAGGTGTGTCATAAAGAAATAAAACTAGCTACCATGAATAGCCAACCAACATTATCAAGGGGTGTGTGAAGGTGCTTTGAGTGTGTTCGTAACCCAAATCACAACTTGGATAATACCATAATTCGCTAAATTCAACACATTCCTATAATGATGTCAATATGTCTTTTCCATGACAACCATGTAATCACTGAAATACTCAAAACTTTCGTTTAGAGAAAGCGTCAGTAGGCATTTATTAGCCCCCTGCC
This sequence comes from Lithobius niger, assembly GCA_023313725.1. Lineage (NCBI taxonomy): Eukaryota > Metazoa > Arthropoda > Chilopoda > Lithobiomorpha > Lithobiidae > Lithobius > Lithobius niger. The sequence goes on from JAHWFP010197260.1 coordinate 24,565, forward strand.
CACACACACACACATTATGCGGACATGACATCAAACGAAATGGGACAGGTTTGGCCAACGCACATTCACCAACTTGATCGAGATAATCATGAGGAGTGGTACCATATGGAAGCAAAACATCCGTTGCTTAGACTTTAGTACCCAAGGTAGATTTGGTGGAATGGCTTGAAAGTCTATGAGATTTCCCACTAGAGTATGGCTGGGCTACATGAGATTCAGTTAGCGTAACTGATAGTCTTCCAGACTGTTTTCAGCCCCTTTGCGTTTAGTGCTTTTGGCTTCATTTATTCACATTTACAGGGGATGTCAAAGTACCCTCATAGGATGTAGTGAAAGCTTTCTTTTGTTATTCATGCTGGCACAGGTTATGAGAGTATTTAGGTTCATTCTCTTCATTAATTATTTTGCTGACAATTAGTAAGTTAGTCAACGATAAATGTTCGGGCCAATCTTTTGTCTGATAAAATACCTGAACTCTGGACTTGGCACAATTCAATAAGTCAGTATTCTTGGTTTTTAGTTTCTCTTAGTAACGTCAGAGTTTTACGTTAAAATGACCTTGAAATTCCGCAAAACATTTCTGACTGTAGGTCCTATGATGCTGGTCAGTTTTTTTTAATAACATGACCCCTCTCACACCATTTAGTATGTCGAGTTTTACTCAACTTGATTTGCCTCTCGGCTTTTAACAGACGTGTAACTATTTGAGTATTAACCAATCTTAAATCTTTGGGTGGTAAACCATACGGAAGTAGCAAGGTCCCTTTAACTTGAGTAGGGGAGGGGATAACTGCACGACGGATGCCACGGTTGTTAAAATCTCCCTTCAGATTGCTTTCCCTGACAATGTTAGTAATGGGGACCGAATTTAGCCTTACTGCTTACTGCAGCATCTTCAGTACACACCTTAGGGCTAAAGTTCACTGTTTCTATCCTATTTGGTTGTACGTTACTTAACTGCCAGCTGTTCCTTGGCGCTTAACAGGGTTCCCCGTAAGGTGATGTTTCATAAAGTATCGGTGTTGAGCCGGCAAGAGGGGGAACCACCAAAATAATCCTCCTAGGTTTCAGGAAGTAAAATAGGTGTTTGTTTAACGTATTTAAAAAATAGATATGGCCAAAAAAGAACGTGTATGTGTAACAAGAAAAACAAAACATTAGGACACAAAGAAAAAAGTTACTAATACTCTGAGGTCTATTTTCCCAATTATGTACAAAAAAAATATACTAACAACATATGGGTTGAAGACCCCTTCTTGAAAAAAGGACGAGCAAATATGTACAATATCTAAAATCACATTCCTCCCTATTCTAACACAATTAGAGTTAAAGTAGGAAGGAGTGAGGAGGGAGGAATAGGAGTAGGGAGGAATGTCATATTGTATCACGGACGAACGAACACCAAACCTCACCCCACCGAACCTAACCCCACAGAACCGCACCCCTCCCCCAGGGCCCCACCCAACAGGACCCCCCTTGAACCTCTGCAAATCGTCGAGCTGGATGAGGGTGGGAGATCACATTTTGTCAATCTGGACAAGAGGGTTTTTTCGTCACCCATCTGCCAAGCCGCCCCATCCCACGGGCTCCACCCCCCACAGAATCTCACTCCTCCCAGCCCTCTGAAAATCGTCGATCTGGACGAGGGGTAAAGTGCACCCCCTCCCCCCCCCCCCGGCTCGAACTCTAAACAGTTAACTCCCCCCACATAGCACTTATCAGCTTCTTGTATAATTTTTACTGTCAAAAGTGTCCTTAGAGGGGAAATTCTGCACTTTTAGCACTATTATACTACCGAGAGTGTCTTTAGGTGGAAAATTACGCACTGACCAACTTCTTCACATTTTTTGCTGCAAAGAGTGTCTTTAGATGGAAAATTATGGACTTTCAACACCCTTTTTTACTAATAAGAGTTTTTTAGAGGGAATATTACACAGTTGCAGCACTTTTTACTACTAAGAGTGTCTTTAGAGGGAAAATTGTGCACGTTCATCTATCTATACAGGGGTGTAACCACCTAACTATGTGAACGTTGTGCAATGAAACCCGCTTCCCACATGCTGAAATCCGTGTCCACTTCCCACGTGCCAGATTTCATCCATCTGAATGTGGAGGGTGGCACAATTCTTACTGCCAAGAAGGTATTTAGAGGGAAAATTGTGCATTTTCTCATAACTGGATGGGGTGTAAATAACCACTTTTTAACGGCTAATGGTGTCTTTGGAGGAAAAATTGTGTATTTTCCTGTATCTGTATGGTGGTTTAACCCTCTAATTATGTGTGCTTCAGCGGATTGAAACCCACTTCCCACGTGCTGAAACCCGCTTCTCGCTGGATTAAACCCGATGCTAAGCAGTCAACAAACTTTTCGACTACACCCTGTAAATACTACCAAATTATGCCCACTGTTTCGCTTAGAAACCAGACAACGTTCCCATCAAGATGTGTAAATACTACCAAAACACATGTAAATTCAGCGTAAATTTTGTGGCAGCCCCACCTTAGAATGCGTAGTTTATCCCTCGTAAATTCCTAAAATTCTGGTTGCCCCATGGTGCCATCCCCCAGACGACTTTATGGGCCCTGTGAGACCTTCGGGATGTCGTGGTATCAAAAAACGTGCAATAAACGAATGTAAATAGTAATGGGAACGTACAAACGTCAATAAAAAAGTTGAAATACGTTCCACGTTTGTGTTTTGATTTTCTTCCTAGGTTCCTCATTCACGTTTCAATGTTTCCTTCTTTCTAGATGACATAATTAAACAGGTCTTAATTGTATAATAAACGAATGTAAATCTTATGGGAATCTACAACCATAAAAAAATGTTTGGATACGTTCCACATTTATGTTTTGATGTTCCCACCTTGTTCCTCGTTCACTTTAGAATATTGTCTACCCATACCATCGTATCAACACAAAGCTCGCTGGTTAAACATGTCATAAAACTCGTAATAAACTAATGTGAATCATAACGGAAACATGAATATCAATAAACAATGCCTAGATATGTTCTTACTTTATGGTTGGATATTCTTACCACATTCTCATTTATGCTTGAATACTACCTACCCGTACTTTGGAAATGACGTGAAAAATTCTTTTTTATATATGCAATTTTATTAATAGGATACAAAACTGTGCCATGTTAAATCCATTCAGCCAGTCAAAATTCCAATCTGGGTTAGGTTGTGCTGTGCATTCCTCTTTTCAACTTCGCTTATAATTGCTCTCTCCTGTAACTTGACCAGAATTTTCATAATTTACTCTTCAGACGCATCTTCATCTCCCAGTGATGCTGCGCACAAGAGTTTCAGCGTATTCACCAATTCATTCAGATCAGTGTCATCTTTGTCATTTGACCCTGATTCATCCAACCCTGATTCATCCGACCCTGATTCTTCTTACTCTGATTCTTCTGAGTCCTATTCGTTTGACCCCGATTCATTCGACCCTGATGTATTTGACTCCGTTATGTGATAATCTTCTTCTTCAGACTCTGTTTTATCGGATACGGCAGGGTCTTTTGGTAGGCCAGAAGCACTTTTCTCCTTCTTCGTATCCTCTCAAATCGGTTTGATAATGCGTACGTATTGTAACCACGGTTTGATTTCGGCTTTCCAGAGGTGGGGTCGTTGTTGAGGTATATGACATTACTATCTTTCAGAATGTAAGCATATGAAGACATGAGGGTCAAACGTATCGTACTGCAAGTCTTTTTGGGTTAGCAAACTCCACAGCTGATTCCATCCTTGGTACTACTTCTTTTCCAACACTACATCATTCTCGAATATTTTCACAGTTTTATTCACAATTGTGAGGTCTCCAGATTCAATCTTGTACCGTAATCCAAACATGTCATAGTTATCTTTTGGCGTTTTTAAAAATTTATGTAATTAATACTTTGGTATCACCCCTAATGTTTGACTTTTCAAAAGAGCCTCCAAAGAAAGAAGTGAGTCCAGTGGAGGAAGTTCGAGAGGAGACGATGTTGCTGATTTATAGAATGTGCCTGGTGATATAGACAGTCTTGAGCTATGCGCTAGTCTTGTGGTGGGAGTATAGGTGTTGGATACAAATTTTATTGGTTCTGAACCCCCGGGAGTACTTGGAACATGCTACCGTTTTCCATAGAACATGGGCCAGTTTGTTCATGCTCATCATCACTCAGTGCGGGGAAGGGCACATAATTAGAGGTTAACACCCCCATACAATAGAGGAAAAGTACACAAAATTCCCCCTGACACTCTTAGCTGTTAAAAACTGCTTTTTTACACCCCATCCAGTTATGTGAAAGTGTTCAATTTTCCCTCTGAATACATTCTTGGCAGTAAGAATTGTGCCCCCATCCACATCCAGATGAAGGAAATCCGGCGTGTGGGTTTTCCGGGACATGGGTTTTCCGCGTGTGGGAAGCGGGTTTCAATGCACAATGCGCACATGGTTAATTGGTTACACCCCTGTATAGACAGATAGAAGTGCACAATTTTCCCTCTAAAGACACTCTTAGCAGTAAAAAAGTGCTCAAACTTCGTAATATTCCCTCTAAAAACACTCTTATCAGTAAAAAAGTGTTGGAAGTGCATAATTTTCCATCTAAAGACACTCTTAACAGTAAAAAATTGCTGAAAGTATAGCATTTTCCTAGAGACATTCTTTACAGTAAAAATTGTGAAGAAGCTGATCAGTGATACGTGAGGGAGTTCACTGTGCTGAAAGTGCGTAATTTTCTACCTAAAGACACTCTCGGTAGTATAATAGTGCTGAAAGTGCAGAATTTTTCATCTAAGGACTCTTTTCACAATAAAAATTATGAAGAAGCTGATAAGTTCTATGTGGGGGGAGTTCACCATCTAAAAGTTCGAGCCTAGGGGGTGCACTTTACCCCTCGTCCAGATCAATAAAATGTGATTTCCCACCCTTGTCCAGATCAACGATTTTCAGAGGGCTGGGGATGTTGAGCTCCCGTGGGGTGTGGTTCCGTGGGGGTCGGGCCCGTGGCGTGAGGCAGCTTGGTGGAAGGGTGAAGAAAAAACCCTCTCGGCCAGATGGACAAAATGTGATCTCCCACCCTCGTCCAGATCGACGATTTTTAGAGGTTTGAGGGGATCCCGTGGGGTGGGGCCCGAGGGGGTGAGGTTCCGTGGCGTGGGACCCAGGGGTGAGGTTCTATGGGGTGAGGTTCCATGGGGTGGGGCCCATGGAGTGGGGCAGCCAGTGGGGTGAGGTTTGGTGTTGGTTTGTTCGTCCGTAACGCAACATTGCATTCCTCTCTACCCAGCATGACTCAAAGAAAAAAGTTACTAAGACTAGGAGGTTTACTTTACCAATTATGCAAAAAAAATATACTAACAACATACCGGTTGATGACCCCTAGTTGAAAAAAGGACGAGCAAATATGTACAATATCTAAAATTTATACATAATACAGAGTTTAAGACTCCTCCTCTAATAAAAATATAACACAATTCGAGTTTAAGACTTCTATGATACATATAAAAAAAAGGTTTAAGACCATACTCTACAACATGAACACTCACATGTATGACTAAAAAAAATCAATGACTCATAAAAAAAAACAGTAACCCGACAATGTTTCTCTCCCCCCTCCTACAGTCAGTTGTAATAAGGATTTGCAGCACTGAACGCTATCATTATGTTTGCAAGGTGTAGGCGTGATAATTTTAAAGTGTTTCTTTACAAAACGAACGACTAGGTGGTCGTTGACGTCTTTCGTCATGGGATGGAAATGTTGTTGGATGTGTGACATGGGTAGACCATTGGCTCTGTGGTAGAGAAAATAAAGACAGTACTGGCCGCATACCGTGCTACATGGTCTTGGTAGGTGTGCAGATTAAAATGTTTGAACGTAGAATTTCTGCCGAGGAAACAAAGGATGTGTATGCTTTTGGTTTTCAGCCTGCCACTATCGAAGTAGTCAACGGACGACTTGAGGTGGTCGAAATATATGGCGATCCAATGACTCCCTGGTTTGGAAGAAGGGTCCAAATAACGATATATACAGAATGGCTGGCCGTTTAGGTAGTAGGTCGGAAGGATAGTCATCACCGAATAGAGGTCCGAGCTCTTGTGAGTGGTAGCTCCAGCTCGTAATTGATCGGTTTGCATGTTTTTAGTGTTTGTATAGAATATTTCTAGAATGACGGAACGGTTTGGTGGACCATATAAAGATCTAAATTGATCGTTTCAGAAAGTGCTTTTCTAAAGCTAATGTCGATACGGAGAGATCCTTAACGAATAACGTTGTAATGACACTCACCTTTGCTTTTTTCGGCAGTCAAGTCTAAGGCGTATAACGCGTTGTCTTCTGGGTAAATGGCATATGGGATGAGTGCAGGCGAACCCGTAACCAACTTGTTGGTGTCTTGAAAAAGTAATTTCGTACGTATAAAGAATATGTATTGTCCGGTTTGTACGGAATAGAGGTAATAGTTTTTTTCCATCAGCTTGCAGCGCGAAGTAATTAATGTCGTAGTGGGTGAAATTTTAAGGATTTTTAGAATAAACACTGTTGTAGGCTCTGTTCTAAACCAGTCCGGGAAGACAAAACGAAGGCGTGTTTCCCAGGATGGTATTGTCGAGGTTCCCTTCTCAACCGCTTTCTTCTTCTCCGCACTCTTGTAACAATGGAACAGTGTAGGATCGCAACAATGGTTTTCGGTTTGGGTGCTGGGATAGCTCAGCACTCGGTGCTGGGATATCCCAGCACTGCTTTCCTTTTTCCTTTTACATCTGTCACAAATACGGCATAAACACCAACAACACGAATCTCCTTTCATAATTTTATTAATGATGATTAAACAAAGATCAAATACACCCAACAACCAAAATAAAAAGCAGAGTACGAAGCTTTCGTATTCAAAAATTATTAAAATTCAGAAAAGCGCTGCAACCTAAAAAAAAGACTACAAAACTTTCGTAATGCAAAAATTAAAATTCATCACAACATAACACAGTTGTAGGAAATGCAATGTGGCACCATTAATGTTGGCTTTAATTGTTCATCGTCAAATAAGCTGCATTTATCTTGTTTTGTCAGTGGTTTGGTTACAGTGCAAAACATTAGATGCTGCCACCATCATAGCTTCACTCGAACGTTTGTATGCCGCTTAACTATCGTTAGCACTAGTTCAAATGCAACAATAAGTCAACGCATGGTAACAATGACGGGTCGTGCAAAGAAGGCGAAAGCGGTTGAGAAATAGGATCTTACCCGTTCCATCATGCTGAGCCCAACAATATCTCGGGCGCTGCGCGCCCTCGTTATTGTTAGAGCTCAGCACTCGGGAAACGGGTAAGATCCTATACTTGCAGACTGCCTTAAGATGTCATGAAAGTCTTAATTTCCACGTGTTGTAGGGGATGTTTTGCAGAACTTTGTTTTAAAGCTTGGGTGAACCCGATCAACACTGCCGTCGATATTGTGACGCGACGGAAGAACAATATTGCCAAGTATAGATCTTACCCGTTTCCCGAGTGCTGAGCTCTAACAATAACGACGGCGTGCAGCGCCCGAGGTATTGTTGGGCTCAGCATGAGGGAACGGGTAAGATCCTATTTCTCAACCGCTTTCGCCTTCTCTGCACGACCCGTCATTAAAAAGGAAGCCATGAAGCTCGCTAACGTCCACTCCATGCACCAGGTGAAGGAAAGCCTGCCCTCTTAGTGTTAATGACGTCATTACAGGGTGTAGAAGCCGTTCCCTGAAACGGTTCTTCAACATGCAAAGGGATTCCAATGATTCACTTAGAGTGATGTCGAAAATCCCGAGAAATCAGTCCAAGCTTGCTTGAAAAAATCGCTGGAACATGTCACTTTCCTTCAAGAAGTCCCAGGTATTTCCCACTTTAGTGACTTGCGTTGCCATTGGAACTCCAAGTCTCTCACGTGACTTGGGTTGACTTTGAAACTCTTCAAGGTATTGTAACATTCATTGCATGATGTTCAACTGCAGATTTTCCACCTTTCTTTTTTTGTGATGCAGATTCCACACGAAGAAGGCGACAAGAAGTCCATCAGGTAAGGTATCAATCCACTCGAAGGAAGGTTTACATATTGCAGTGGACTAGGCTTTCATGACGACTAGATGCGGCATGAAAAAGTTTCCAAAATCCTGCGGTTTGATGTTTATAACCTCCCATTTATGACGTCTAAGTAACATCTGAAGAGCCTGCTTCAGGTGCTGGATTCAGACTGCCCGTACTAAATGAAGGGTTTATGCTGAGTTAATTTTGCAGTGGTGTGAAGCCTCCTAACTTCCCTCCCAGGTGGGGAATGGAGAAGGATGGTTGGTCTTCAGTGATTAAAAAGAATCGCTCCAAGAGCTGAGATATGACACGACTGGGAGCACAAATCAAAGTATTTATCTTAGAAATGAATTCAGGTCAAAGATGCAGAATGGGCAGAATGTTGACATTCTATGATGAAGTGTCAGTGAATTGCACCTGTCTTGTTGTTAATGGGGTATGAGTGACGTGGAGATTTACTAGAGGAGAACACGTAATATTTCCCAAAGAAAAGCAATCAATTATCTTCTTTGAACAGAACACGTGTCTTCTAACTTCTTCTCTTGCTTCTAAAATTATATCTATCGACCATAAAATTAACTTCCTGCAACACGTAACTCGTTACCAATGTCTGCGGAACCATTTCTAATTTGTTTTTTGGTATTACGTCTTTCCTTTCATCGCTTCCCTTCCGGTTCGTTACTGGTAAGTCTCTTTTTTCCCCTGGTTGGTCAGCATTGCCTTTCGTATTCCTTTCGTTCATATGCCGTTCGACTTCCGGTTTCCTTATGCCTGTTCGATTCTCGTTCGGTTCCATGAGGAGCCTTGTGGCTTTCCTTTCGTTTCTGGTTCCGGTTGATTTTTGTACCCGGTTACCCATGCTCTGATTGGAAGCAGAGAGTTACTTCGTTTCTGGGCAGGATATAGTAGAATTATTGCAGAAGATCACATCAAAATCCAAAACAAAATTTTGGGGTCAGCTGTCAAGTATTCATAGTCTGCCTTACCATTCAGATAAAACAATGAATGTGCAGTCCTCATGAGTTGATTCTGAAAAAGACACGCCAGACCGTTTTCACTGCTGTTCATTGCAATTAAAAAATGACATGAAAACGTCTGTTGGATCTAAGTTCTCTTGGTGGTCAGCTGTTATTCTGGGAATGAGTCACCAATGGAAAACATTATTTCCGATTGGTGTAAAAAAATAGTAGCTGTGGGAGTGATAGTAAAAACTTAAATTTCTTCTTGTAAATGAATAATGCAGTGGTCGGTTCCAAGGTAGACGCTGTGGGCATGTGGTGCCGTCTTCCACTGTTCAGCAGGCAGTGACCCAGCGCTTCCACGTCTGGGTTCAGTTTCGGTTAGCAGAAGAGGCTTGCTTCATTGAAAAACAAAAAGGTCACCTTGGATGGAACAGACATTCCGTTGTCCTTCCAATCAAAAGATGAATTGGCAGCAAATGAGATGTACTGGTGCCACTTGCAAAAGGCAAAGCAGTTTGTTGACTGGATGTATCGGTCGTAGCAGCAGGTAAAGCAATATAGGCCGGTCAGTCATTTGTCTGATGGTAGATGGCAGCATGGCATCAATACATCATGCTTTTCTTTCCAGGCATTCATCAAGGAGTTCGCAGCTGAATGATCATCTCGGTTTTTCCGACGATGAGGCTAGTGTGTGCCAAAAAACAAATGATGATGTGGGTGGGATGCTTGGTGGTGAAATCGAGGCCACCAGCACAAGGCGTTGTCTTTAACATTTAATCGACCAATTCGAGACTTGGATTGGTAAATTGTATTGCTTGCTTTTCGTTAAATGAGTAGTAAACTTTCTTTCGGTTTCGGTCACAGGATGCCTTTCGCACTTCCTTAGGCTACCGTTTGCGGAATAGCCTTTTGTCTAAGAAGAAGACTCTTGCTTTCGGATCTAGTCCCTTTCGGTCACATTCGCTTCCAGGGACAACGACTTACAAAGCATTCAACATCCGCTGATGATTCCCATTTGCTTTGTTTTTTGCTTCCGGGAGAATACACCAACAATCCCTTTTGCTTCAGTTCGGTTTCTTTCGTTAGAGGGTCACGATAGAGAGAAATCGATGCATGTCGGACCCAGATGAGAACAACGAATAATTGATGATTTCTACATGCTTTGAGCGTTTATATACTACCTAGGAGGGTAATGTGCACGTGCACTTTGGAATTAAGGAGCTGGCAGCTGATTGGCGTTTTTAATTCTCTAGAGAGAATATGCATTCAAGAATAAGAATGCTAAATTTCCAGTCAATGTATATTTTTGTAGCAAGAGAAACAAAAAAAATCGTCGGGATAATTATTACCAATCTAGTTATGTTTATAACACCACTTTATGGGCCAAATAAGAAAGATGGACCAAAAAAGTGTTACATCCATCAAACATGCTGTATATCATTACATCATCACACAAGCTTGCAAAAGCCCAACAGCTACTAGAATGCATTCTCTTAAAGCTGCCGTATGTGCGATGGAGAGACAGTTAAACCATTACCACCTAAGGGGACTGCTTTCATCTGTGCGTGGAAGACAAAACGAAATGTCCAAGGTTCATGGAGAGTGACGACACAAAGCACCCGAATAGAACATGTGGTAAAGTGCTCAGACTGAAAACACACGCGGCATGGCACTCTTTCAATCATCACCCAATCCTAATGGACGACTGGAAGCTGAGGAGTAATCTTACACCACCTGTGTAGTCAAGAACAGTGCTGTCAAAACCTTTTTTCAAATTACATCATGTACCACCATGCCCGTTCAATGAAGTATGTCCACTGCAGAAAGTTACAGCGAGATGATGCAATGCATCTTCAAAACGTTATATTTCTCAGAGGTGAATCATTTGGCCTTCAGATGCGTGGATTCCGTCATATCCACTGAGAACAAGATCTGTTCAGTGCAGTACCGCTTAGCAAACTAAAAAACGCATCATTGGTGAGTAAGGCATGCAGTGAGAGATGTCAAATAAATGTACCTCAAGGTACATTAATGAGTATAAAGAGACAGTTGAAACCTGTGGAAACAGTGGAAACCTCGGAATGGTTGACGCCGATCGTGATCGTGCATAAACCTAACGGTGAGATCCGGATTATCGGGGATTATAAGACCACCGTTAATCCTCAGCTGGAGGTTGACCATTACCCGGTTCCCACAGCCGCAGAGCTTTTCAGTGAACTATCTGGTAGTGATACGTTTTCCCTTATCGATCTTAAGGATGCGTTTTTGCAAATTGAACTAGATCGCGAATCGCAAGCAGCACTGACTATTAACACCCCTTTAGGACTTTTTCGTTGGTTGCGAGTTCCTTTGAGCCTAGCATCTAGCCCAGGAATTTTCCAAAGAGTTATGACTCAAATTACTAGCAGAATTCCTAAATGTTTCCCATTTTATGATGACATCCTTGTAAGTGGGAAGGGGGAAACGCATGACGACTCACTTAGAATGTTGTTAAATGCTTTACAGTTAAACGGAGCAAGGCTTAGGATCGATAAGAGCAAACTATTACGGCCAGAGTTAAAATACCTAGGGCATATGATCAATGCGGAAGGACTACACACGCTCCCGGAAGTCATTGAGGCTGTTACAAACGCACTAAATCCAACTTGCATTCAGGAACTACAAAGTTTCTTAGGTTTTGTTAACCACTATTCTAAATACTTGCCAAACCTTGCGCACATTCTTTCTCCAGTTACCCAGCTCTTGAGCCCTAAAGTCAAATGGGTGTGGGGGAAAGAGTGTGACCAAGCTGTCAGCAAAGTTATGGAATTGTTTGTCAAAAGCAAAGTTTTGGTACACTATAATCCTAAACTGAAACTGAAACTAGTTTGTGACGGATCTCCCTACGGGGTAGGCGCGTGCTTGATGCATGTTATGCCTAATGGTGAGTCACGCCCCATTGCTTTTGCTTCCCGAAAACTGACTAAAACAGAACAGGGATTCAGTCATTTCGACCGAGAAGCTTTGAGCGTGGCGTGGGGAGTCAAGAGATTCCATGAATATCTATATGGTCAAATATTCATTTTGCAGTCTGATCAGAAGGCATTAATTTGGATTTTTGGCCCTAAGAAGGGAATACCGCAAATGGCAGCTTCGCGTGTTCAACGTTGGGCAGTTATGCTCAATGCCTATACATATGAATTTGAACATATACCAGGCAAGCTAAATTTAACAGCAGATGCACTGTCTCGGCTTCCATTGCCTAATGATCAAGAATTCGAGGAAGCCGAGGAACAATACCATGTTCTTGCATTGGAAACAATATCCAATTTGCCAGTGCTTAATGACACGTTAGTTGACGAAAGTAAGCGAGATAAAATCTTATCTAAAGTCTATCGCTACGTTAATCGTGGTTGGCCTGCCCTTTGTGATGATCCCGGCGTGCTTCCTTACTTCACGCGTCGCGGTGAACTCTCGATCGAAACTGATACTCTTTTCTGGGGTCATCGAATCGTCATTCCGTCAGTTTTACGTAAACAGATACTTAGAGATCTACACAGCGCACACCTAGGTATAGTTAAGTTAAAAAGCTTGGCTAGGGCGAAGGTGTGGTGGCCGAAAATCGATAGCGATATCGAAATGAAAGTTAAATCTTGCCACAATTGTCAGCAGTTCAAAGATGCGCAAGTTTCGGTCCCAAAACATACATGGGAGTACCCGACCAAACCAAATTCCCGCTATCACGACGATTTTCTTGGCCCGATGGATAACTATATGTTTTTTATACTTGTGGATGCTCATAGCAAAATACCATTCGTTCATAAAATGAAGAGCACCACGTCTGAAAAAGTTATCGAAATCCTAAATAACCACATTGCCGAATACGGTTTATTCGATTCCTTTGTCAGCGACAATGGACCGCAATTCACGAGTGAGGAATTTAAGAACTGGACTAAATTACACGGAATCCAGCATTTACGCGGCTCTGCTAACTTTCCTCAAACGAACGGACAGGCAGAAATTTTTGGTAAGAATTTCAAACGCATCTATAAAAGCTCACATCATGATGGTTTGACGATCCAAGAAAGTTTAAATGCCTACTTAACATCGATTAGAATTACCGTAAGTTCTACCACCCAGAAAACACCAGCTAAATTATTCTTTAACCGAGAGCTTAAATCTAAAATAGACTTGCTGTACCCTGACCCAGCGTCAATCGGTAAAAGGAGTCAGCAAAAGCAAGTTGAAAGCACTAAGCATCGTGTGTCTAAACACTATAGCGTTGGAGACACGGTGTGGTACCGTGACTTTAGTCGAACTAACTCAAGGCTATGGTCTAGTGGGGGTCATAAAATCTAGAATGCCTCACCTAATATACGAAGTGCTTAATGACGAGCAGAAGGTTGTAGCCAAACTTCGTGACCAGCTTCGAGCCAGGTTAATTTCTGAGTTATCTGAAGATTGTACTCAAAATGCAGCAATTCCAACAGTTTGCAGAAAGAATTCTAACATGAATAAATTACACAAGAGTGAAGATTTTCAGAAACACGTCTGCAAGCGAAATTAGATTGGTTTCCCGAGTTCAGTTGACACGTCAGCTGAATTGACCAACCAGCGTCGGAAATCGAAGGGCCAATCCAGAAGAAGTTCAGTCGCTATGCTAACTTTGACCAATGAACAAGAAGTGCAACCAAAATCACCTGATCCGCAAGGGCAAAATGTCACGTACGTACGCAATCAGGCAAAATCACCCGTTTTGACAGTCAACGAGTCCCATGACGTCATTGATCCCGAAAGCGTTATCGATGATGAGGTTTCCACCTTGGCACAAAATTACAGCGCTCCAGAGATTAGAGTGCCAGTTGGCGAAGCACCTCCGATACTTGCTAGGGTGTAGCAAGCACATCGGAAGTCTCTCTGTCAAAACGAAGTCCAAAAAGCGTAAGGGTGCGCCATCTGTTGATGCTTCTGCGCACTCTAATCCAAAAACAACTGAACGTCCAAAGAGAATCCGTCGAGCTCCGGACAAGCTCGCTATCTACGACACATCATCAAATTAAAACAATATCAAACCATTTTTTTTGACAGACTAATCTTTATGTTTGTTTCAGGTTGTTCGTGTGGGAAATGGATCCCACGGTTTTAAAATGTTCCTTTAAATAGGAAAAGTGTCGCGTTCACGTTATTAGTATTTGAAAATAAACGAATTTTTTATTTGTTCACGTGAGTGAAACATGTGTTGTTCTCGTTATCCGTGTGGAAAACTGATTCCACGGTTTTAAAACTTTGTTCTTTTTCTATTTTCATGTTTCCGCTGCACAACAAACAACCTATTCTGAGCACAAATAGGCTCGTGTGCAGAAATAACCATTCAGGACGAGTGTTCGTCCGACAAATTCAACTTTAGCTTCAATTGCTATACCCATCATCACGATTGTTGAAGCCGTTGAAATCTAAAAACCAAAGAGGAAATTCAACTAATGGATTCAAGATTTCTGTGCATCCAGTAGCTTTCTAATAATGGAACAGTTTAAGCAGTGCACATCCTGGTTGTTACTATCCTTTGATTTGTCAATTATAGTGTGCCTTATCTTTAGCCAGCTAATGATTGAGTATTATGCAAATAGCATATGTTATTTAAAACTGTGCTCTTGCCATAATAAACGCCGGACTTGTACTATGTACACCTCCTTTTTCACTGGTGAATAGTTAGCTATAGTTATAGTTAGTCTTGTAATATTTGTTAGCCCAAAGACATATCAATGGCGACGTAGGATTATGGTTTAGGACAACCTCATGTTTCAAATCTTAAAAGTCCTTCTTGCATCTTCAGACTCTCACTCCAGTGTAAGCCTAGAGGTAAGATGAATTTTTATTACCTGGTAAATAATAATAGTCATCTGTAATGGGATGGATTTACGCAATACTTTATTCAAAATAGATTCACTCATGGCTGTGTGTGGATATTTCTGGTAATTATAGCTCACTGCCAGAAATTTAAACTATTATCCCTTTTACGTTTAACTTGTAAATGATAATCTTTATTAGCTGTGTCAAAGTCACACGTTGCGGTTCTCAATGCTTGGCTCCACTAGTAAGGTTAACTGAAAAAATAATAGCTGAGTTTAGTGTTTTACTTGTTTAAATTTGTTACGTATGGGGAACCTTGTAGTTTTAAGGTTTAATTACTGTATTACTGTTGGTGGGCCCCGGGCCGGGTCTTCTTCACTGTTGCTTTTGATGCTCACTTCGTTGTTTAAGCTCCAGTTTAGGTTAAATTTCAGGATTTTCAATGTGAAGTGTATTTTGTAAATCTAATGTCTAAATTAGAAACTCTTATGGGTCATGCCATTATGTACATCTAGTGTGCAAACTAGAAACGCTTTTGATTATTTTTCGGTAAATTGAAGCCTGCAGACGTGTAGTGTTTTAAGGTAGTGCTAAATTTTTCCGTATTGGTTAAGGTTAATGGTTAATTGCTTGCCCAGACAAGTTATTGGTTAATTGCTTGTGTGAGCGGTTTAATGGTTAAATAACTGTAATAATAAGTCAATGGTTATTTGCTTATCCCCTAGTTTATTGAAAACAAGTAAGTCTAATAAATTAGCTTCGTGCTGTAAATTTGAACGTAACTTGTTAGTAAATCGTTTTAAAATCCTAAAACTGTTTAGCAGATCGTTTAACGATTGTTTAGGTAAAACCTGTGCAAAAATTTTTTTTCAAATAAAATGCTTTTTGGGAAAATAATAATTTAGCTTTGCTGCAGTTTATTAAAAATGCCTACTAGTGGTATCAAACTGATAAGTCAAATGGCTTGTTTCAGGCATTTGATCCAGTGTCTTATACATGGTCAATGTACAGTATTGGACAATGAAATTTAGACAGTTAAGAAGGGGCAACTACAAGTCTACATCGAGTAATCACGCCTGGTTATGGGTATTTCTTAAATATTACGAAGTTGTTAAATTCAATAAAAGAATGTTAATAACCGCAAAATAAATGCAATACTGTGTATGCTATTGCAACTGAAAAAAAAATTTGTTGAATACAGAATGAAGTCAGTCAATCACACAAACTGCAAATCTCTATCTTTGTGGTGGCTTGTTTACAGTCTCAGGAAAAAAGTAGCATTATGCCTGACAAAACCTATCTGTAAAGTATTCAATTGACTTTAAAAGTATTACTCCATTTATTTAAAAATAAAAATAGAGCTACAGTTTTAAAATTGATTTTATTTTAAAGTCGATTTGAAAGTCAATTCTGCAGTTTTATTTTAAAGAAATGCATTAGGAAACGTTGAATTTAGGAATAAAAAAGCAGTGGAAAGCCTATAGGGAAAAGAAACCAAGAAAAAACAGCCAATGAAAGAAAAAAAAATAAAGAGAAAGATTTCCGCAGAATGAAAGTCCAGGGAAAAGGAAATGGACAGTAGACAGCCAGTGAACGAAAAGCTGTGAAATTAAAAAAAAAAAACGTCAGCAATATCCGCAGGAAACAGCCGAAGTAAAACAATCCGAGGAAAACAGCCGAAAGAAAACACCGTTTCCTAGTGAAATTTCTTAACCTTGGTTTGATTAGTATCTCTAATGCGTGGTGCAGTAACAACCCGGACTACTGCACTGTCACTGAGGTTAGCACTAATGACCTAGTTGTCGACGTGCTATTAAGCCTCAATCCCACCTCCCCCATCAACCCAACCTATTAAAATAAAACAGTAAACATTTTCCTTCGGTTATTTCCGTGGCCTTTTTTTCGCGGCTTCTTTTTTCCTTTGATTTTTTTCAGTCTTTACTTTAGTCTAATCCACATCCGGAGTTTCAATTTCTGGCAGTGTGTTGTTGGCAGTTGTGATTAGTAGAGGTTTTACAATGTTTATTCTCCCCACGTGAACTTCCTCCCCCCCCCGTCCCCACTCAACCCCCTCCCCAACGGGATGCGCGGGGAACGGAGGCTCCTGAGTTGAATATTTTTTTCAATCAAGAACGAAAGTTAGAGGTTCGAAGCGGTCAGATACCGCGCTAGTTCTAACTGTAAATTGAATGAAGTTGAATTGAAGATTTGCATTATTAAGAAACTGTAAGCTGATCTGGTTGAACGAATACTGACCTTGATGATGTTTTGTGACCTTGTGTTCCGTGCCCCCTCCCATTAAGAGGTCGCCTCAGTATTTATCGTCAGCTTAGGAATCAAAGTTAAAGTTTGGAGCTGAACGTTTCTCGCCAATCGTTCACAAAACATGGGACAAATCAACCTCGCACAAAAAGTTTCCAATATCAACTTACGTGTCGTGAATTTGACTTCAACAAATATGCAACCCCTTTTTTATTTTTATTTTTGATTGGTTTGTGGCGGGATTGCCCCGGGCCTCCTCCTTACCCCTTCAGTGATTCCGCTGCTGGTTCTGTCAATAATTAAAGGAAAAAGGAAAACTAAGCCCATTGTTTCCAGAATTTTCATTTGCAGATTGCATTTTGTCGGTGAATGTTAGTTCCCAATGTTAGTTCCTATTAACACTATTTTCTTACACCCATGAAGGACAAAAGTTTGCATTACTACGCCAATGTTTAAACCGCACAAAGCCTTGTCCTATCCAGATTAAATTATTAAAACTCAGTCTGCAAGTCATTACGTATTTCGAACGTACCTACCCGTACGCGAGAAGTGGACTCGTCTTCGTAGAGTGTCCAACAGCTAAAAAGGACTTAATGTCGTTATTATTCGTGGTAACAGTTTATCATTATCTAACCTGCAACTTGAAATATGCATATACGACATTGCTGAAACCAACACCTTAAAACCACCGAACAGTCGCAGCCATTCACGCCCTGGAGGAAGTAATCCATAAAGGAGCGTAGCAGAGAAGTTAACGTTTTTCTGTCTCAATTTCATTGTCCAATACTGTACATCATGCAATTTAAGTGTTTTCTAAAGGCTAAGAAAATACACAAAAACGATCGTTGTGATGAGTTGTTGACTAGCGTCGGCAACCATATGTTCCAAATAATCGTAAGAATTATAGATCCTTTAACAGTTGAGACTATAACTTGTGATGCTAGCATTGAAGCAGTTGAAGAGGCAGTTGAGCCTGCCCCTAGTGTAATTTCAGAAAGATTGAGGTTTAACAAGCGCTCTCAAAAACCTAATGAATCAAGTGCTGAATATGTTGACGCCCTCAAACAGTTAAAAAAACATGGTAGCTATATCAAATTCTTGTTGGTAGGATCAAAGAAGAGATGATTCGTGACAGAATTGTAGGTGGGGTGGCTACAACGGGAAATTAAAAAAAAACTTCAGATTTACCAGCTGCAGTTGAGTTAGCTCTTTCCTTGGAAGCTGCTGATCTCAACTAAACTGAATTAAGAGCTAGTTCCAGTTATGTTAACTTTGTTACTTTTTCTAAATCAAAGCGTGAAAAACAGTTTGCAAATTCTGCTTCTTCTGATCGAAAAGAGCTGACTTGTATTTGTTGTGGCTTTAAGGCCACGGACGAGACCGTTTCTGGTTCTAAGACATTGAAGCTGTTACCACGAAAAAGGACATTTAAAAGCTGTCTGCAATAGCTTGTAACCACAGATGTACTTTTGTTGGTAAACCTAAGCAGTTTATCCACAAAAGTACATCTGTGAGTAAGCAGGCGCAACCCCAAGTAGTAATAAGCAACATAAATAT
This sequence comes from Lithobius niger, assembly GCA_023313725.1. Classification (NCBI taxonomy): domain Eukaryota; kingdom Metazoa; phylum Arthropoda; class Chilopoda; order Lithobiomorpha; family Lithobiidae; genus Lithobius; species Lithobius niger. The sequence continues at coordinate 43,223 of JAHWFP010197260.1, forward strand.
GGGTACAAAAAACAATAAAGTTAATTTATTGCAGAAGAATGAGAAATCAGATGCTAGCGTGTGGGTAGTTAGTTCTGGTGAGTGTGAAGACTCTGGCGAGTCTAACGATTACTTGGAGGCCAACGTTCTCAGCATTAATCGTGTTAAGGTGGAGAATTGGAACGTCCTGTGCAGCACCAGTGGCATAGAGTTAACGCTAGAGGCTGATTGTGGTTGCAACACAACAATTTTACCTCATAGCTGGTATACTAAATATTTTCAGGATTGTAAATTATTGCAAAGGGATATTTTTGTTAGACCATGGACTGGACTAATTCACCATATGTACGGTTACATCTGTGTTAAGGTTGTAATTGAAGACAAAACTGGGCAGGTTCAGGCTTTAATTTCAAAATCACATCAAACACGTTTGATGGGAAGGGATTAGATTGCCATTTTAACTACGATTTAAAGCACTTTTATCCTTTGTTTTTAAGTAACATTAAAAGGCTTCAACAAGAAGAAGACACTGAGGTAATTAGAACTGCTATCACTCTGAAAGCTTTGGCAACAAAATTTTCGTATTTATTGAAACCAGATCTGGGTTGTTTTATAGACTTAAAGGCCAAAATAAAGTTTAAACCTGATGCAGTGCCTGTCTACGGCCGAGTAAGCCCCGTTCCACCTGCTTTAAAAGACAAAGTTAATGCTGAAATTAGGCAGCTGGTAACAATGGGAGTTTGGGGGCCGGTGACCACTAGCAATTGGGCCACTCCAATTGTCATAGTGCATAAAGCTAACGTGGAAATCACGATTGTAGGGATTACAAAACAACAGTAAATTCTCAGCTAGAAATTAACCACTATCCAGTTCCCGCTAATGCAGAATGTTTGGTGAGCTCTCCGGAAGCAACACCTTTAGTCTGATTGACCTCAAGTACGTTTTCCTTCAGATGGAGCTTGACCCAGAATCACAAGACGCCTTAGTTATCAACACGCTTTTTGATCTGTTTAAGTTCCTTTGGTGCCCATTTGGCTAGTTTCGTAGTCCCGGACTTTTTCAATGTCTAATGGTGAGCATAACATCGGGCATTCCAAACTGTGAACCATTTTATGACATCCTGGTTAGTGGCAAGGGTGTTCAAAATGATGACAGCCTTGCAAGATTCAGGGGCTCGCTTGAGTCTGGGGAAGTGCAAAATTGGGCAATCACAACTGAAATACTTAGGTCATAAGATCGATTCAGAGGGGCTAACAAACTTACCCGAAGTGATTGAGGCAGTAACTAATGCTCCAAATCCACACGATGTACCTGAATTACAAAGCTTCTTAGGCTTTATTAATCAGTATGTTAAGTATATCCCAAATTTAGCACGTGAACTAGTTCCAATCACTAAATTACTAAGTCCTAAACAAAAATGGGTTTTGGGTCCTGATTGTGATTAAGCTTTGAACAAAGTTAAGGAGTTATTTAAAACATCAAATGCATTAGTTCATTATAACCCAAAGTACAAGCTAAAGCAAGCAGTAGATGCATCTCTCTTCGGATTGGGCTCGTGCCTCTTGCATACACTTCCAAATGGGCAGGACAAGCCTATTGCTTTTACCTCGAGGAAGCTTACAAAAGCAGAGCAAGCCTATTCCCAATTCGACCATGAGGCACTCGGAATTTCGTGCGGAGTAAAAAAGTTTCATCAGTACCTTTATTCCAACCACTTTTCATTAAAAACGGACAATAAAGTGTTGCTATGGATTTTTGGGCCTAAAAACGGTTTCATTCGACTAAACGGTATCATTCAACTAGACGGTATCATTCGACTAGACGTTTGTAATGCGTTGACTGGCATATGTGTAGATAGAGTATTTTTTAACTTGCGTAGTATATCTAAAATATGTGATTGTTAACGTTAATTTTTTGCGTGTAAATAGCCTGCGGTCTTAGGAAGAATTGTACATTGTGAAAATTATATATTGTCCTTTGCTAATCCTTGTTTTTTGTATTCTTCTATTTTTTCCATAAGGAAAAGAGCATTCTTGCTAGCAGCAATTTGAGAAGCAAGGTGCATAGAATAGAGAGAACAAACTAACGACTAAAGTCAATGAGCATGGCGAAAATTGATGGCAGTCAACTCCGCTAGATGACGTTGGATGTCGATACTAAATCCAGCGGCGATGTTTGGTTGAAAAACTAAAAATTTAACAACTGAAAATTATAAATTCTGGCTTAGCGGATTGAAAAATAAAGATTTTCTGTGTTAATAAATTGCTAATAAAGTTTTTAAGCACGTTTATGAAATGTACAACAAAGAATAATGCAATATTGAATGATTGATTGTTGTAAATAGCAAATGAATTCTATAATGGATTTAAGCAACTTGTGCTGTTATTAGTTTGAATTTGATGTATACTGTTGACAATTCTTGATGGTTTGTTGCATTTGGTAAAATACATAGTGTGCACATAATGCAATTAATTATTATAGGCAAAACACTATCATTGGCTGGAAAGTAAACAAAAGCGGAATGGAAAATGTAAAGGCGAGTCCCTCAGTTGATATATTTTAACTGACCTTTAATTTTAGAGGGACTAGTCTCTTCAGGAACTAGTGCACCTTCTGTGCATCCAGTTGCTTTCTAATTACTCCAACAGTTTAAGCAGTGTTTCGTCCTGGTTGATACTATCCTTTGATTTGTCTATTACTGTGTGCCTTATCTTTAGCCAGCCAATGATTTGAGTATTATGCAAATAGCTACAAGTTATTTAAGTCTGTACTCTTGCCATAGTAAACGCCTGACTTGTACCGTCTACACCTCCTTGTTTCACTTGTGAATAGTTAGCTGTAGTTATAGTTGACCCAGTAATACGTGTTAGCCCAAAGACATAGCAGATAACACGAAGGAAAACCGCAACATGCACTCACAGAGATGCAGGACTACGGAGAGCTTACCAGGAACTTAACCCTTTGAGAGCTGCGTTTTTTTTATATCTCCAAAAAAGTAGGGGTAACCTGGACGGGGCTCGAACTAGCAACCTGAAGGAGCTGTTAAACGTGAGGCACACGCCTCTACCAACTCGGCCACGGCCGTCTCTAGAGTCGGCTTGTTAAGGGAACCTAGTATTGTTGTCATTCCTGCATTGTTGGCCATCTCGCGCGTAGTAAGGACTCTGTTTTTAATACTTCAACCTGTGCTTGTGTTTGGCCCGAGATTTTCTCGGGTTTAGCACTCAAAGGGTTAAAGATGATGGCATGCTGGAGCTGATCAACAGAGTCCCATGTCTATGAGATATTTTGAACAGCCGTGGGAGACAATTTGGGTATCATTCATGGAGATGTTGGACGGCTCGTGATTGGACATGTTGAAGTACATGTCACAGTACTTTGACATGTCCAAAGTATTGTGACATGTCACGTCAAAACGCTGTTCTAATTCCACGACCATTGGGGATGCGAATATTCGTTTTTCATCAACCACAAGCTAAAAACCATTTGACCCTTGAGATGACTACTGTGCAAACAATTGTAGTAACTAAAATGCGCATGAACAGGGCTCTCATTTGAACCTAATGAGAAGATTCTGCGACAATTTTGAAATACTGTTTCTATCTGCAAATCGGAGGCCATCTTGGATTTGAAGGTACAAAAATAAATAAAATCACAAAAAACGACTTCAAAAATAATTCCTCGACCCCAGAAATCCAAGAACGATATTCAATGCAGTATAACAGGCTGAACCATTGCAAAGGTAATTTCTAACTGGGCCAATAACAGCTATTTTGGATGGGAGGGGAGTTTCGGGGACTTACTCCCACGTTTTCCAACCGTTGAGGCAGGCATCCCTTTGGTGCGTTAAAGCAACGAATCGCCTGGTATTCTTGCAGCTAGAATTTAATCGCGATGGAAAGGTGTTGTTGCAATTACAACAACGCTACCTGGATTAGCTAAATCCGGCATCGCTTCAGTAAATGCTTACAATCTTATAATCAGTCATAATAAGACAAAGAATTCCTCCTGACGAAACAATTTCCCAGTCACTTCAGAACTCACATTACTGACTGTTTTCGTTGCGAGACGGCTGAGCTAAAATCGCCGCCATGTTGACATTTCAGATGATTTCTAGCTGCGGGAATGCAAAGGCCAATCGTTGTGTAAACACGCTCTAAAGATCAGTGGCGTTTTTTTTTTATTTTCAACTATACATCACAAAAGAAGTTAAATTGTATGAGAACGCAAAATTTTCATTTTTAAATATGTACAGATTTTTTTGTAGAATCTACAGCAATTTTAGCGAAAATTCTAGACGTTTTTGTTCTCATGTGGCAGCACTGCCTCATTGTAGTGAAACAATTACACAGCTTTTTTTTTGGGAGGGGGGGGGCACCATTGTCTGCTAGCCCAAATGGGGAGGAATACTGAAGATAAGGTTGGGAACCACTGACTTGGTCCACACTTTTGCGAGGGGAATGGAGATTAAGTTTTGTATTTAACTGTCATTGACTACAAAACCAGTGAGAAACGTACCTTTGCTATCAACAGTCACGGAAGTGCACGACCAAACTAATAATAAAAACCATGTATACTGAATTAGCCCCTTTCAATGATGTGAAACATATAATTAAAACCATCAATATAAAAGACAGAGTGAACTGATGTGTATTTTAAAAAACATTTAAATATTGAAAGTTCAATTAACGACCTGCTCCCGTTATGTAACAGAATAATTTAATTAAGAGATATCACCTTATAAACTGAAAACGCAGTTTTTAAGACCTAAATAATTATAAAGAAAGGCTAAAAAGTACATAAATAATTGCAGACCGGTTGATTGCATTGCAACCTGTTATTAGTAAATACTTTGCAGTAAAAAACAACAATTTTAAACAAATTCAAAATTATATCTGAAAACCAATATTAGTGTAAAAAAAATAACGTTGAAACCGAATACTAAAAAAATTGTTAAAAAGCCAAACTGAGACAAACTTAAAGTAACATAAACCTGAGGTTATAGTAACAGATTTGCAGGAAGCATTTGACATGATAAATACTAAACTACTAGACCTGCGAAAAAATGGAAGTTTTGAAATTAGAGGAACAATTTTTAATATAGTGCTATTTATTTAGTAGGACAAGGTAGATTAAAATTAATTATCAAATGAGTGATGTTATTGATATTTGACGATGGTGTACAAACCACTAGGATCAGTTTTAGAACTGGTTCTATTTGATTGAACCATATCGCGTCTAAAATCATAATCCAATGTAAACTTAGACTGTGCATCACACGAAAACAACAAGAACTTCCACACTTTGCATGTCTGGAAAAGGTTTAGGAAAAAAATCCAAAGTCGGAAATGGGGTTGAAGAAATATCGAGTTGCAAAAATGGGAAAAGGCATGAGCAAAGAACAAAGAAACAAACAACAACGAGAGAGCAGTAGCCATGTTGACTGTTAAGCCTAGGGTGTGTCTAATTGTTAAAGGCGTGTTGCCTGGACTAACAATTTTCTCTGCTCGGTAATTTCACCGAAACGTCTTAAATAAAGTCAGAGCCAAAGCAAGAGAATGAGAGTATGGGGAGGCAGTGGGCAGGGAATGCACATGTATTGGGAAGTGTGTCTGTTAGCCTTCTATTGGCATTTTTATGTTATAATAACTAAACAGATATGGGAGAGGGGCAGTGCATCTGTTACAATTAATCATATGATTACGCTTTAAATGAATCTAAAAGAACAATTTTTTTGGTTGTTTAGGATGGAGGCTGAATCAGTTTTACAAAACCTCGCAAAAACGAGAGGGTCATGAGGAGGAAAGGGGCATCAAACTACTACCCATCAAATTCAACTACGTTTAGCAAAGGGGATGAAAGGATGGAGAGGGACGGGTAGGTGCATAGGAAAGGAGGGTGGGAGGGAGAGTGCCGAAACCTGGAAACAAACACGGGCATGACAAAACCCTGGGCAAAAACAGTTACAACTGCTAGTGTGAAAATTATTGTGTGAGTGATTGTTACCCAACTGCCAAATTAATTGGAGCTTCGCGTAAAGTGGACAAATAGTTGAGGAAGTGGTAGGATCTCAGACGTGAAGAGGAAACAGGGGTAAACCCAGCCAAACGGCAAAGACAGTGGCACTCGCTCCATTGTGTTGAAAGTTAAATAAAGTGTCAACAATCCTAGTTATACATTAATGATGTAGAGCATTCAACAGAAAACGTCAATATACAAGATTTTGCTAGTGATATTTTTCTGCTGTAAATGAAACAGCCAGCAAAGTTACATATAAAAAATCTACAAAATTACATTGTTAACATAATTTACGTATGAAACCAGAAAATAATATCTCATGATGGATTAAATTGCACGTAAGGTATGGCATTAAAAATTATGGTTTTCTGCAGAATATGAAAAATAATGAGAATTTAAAAGATACAATTTAAATAGTTAAGTTCTGCTTAATACAGATGAAAACATTAGGACTCAAGGTTTGTATAAAAAGCATGGTACATTACAGAGGATTATAACCTTAGTAGCAGGGCGGCTTAGCTTCCAAAATCAGTTTAATCGTGCACTTTGTGATAATCACGTATAAATTGGCACGAATGAAGGTATTAATATGCAAAACAAGATAAGCTATGGAACCACGCTGAATTTCATATGATGACGTCATAAATTCATAATGGCCGCCAGATAAAAAAAAAAACAGATTTTTGCCTGCAACCTCTTAACCGTTAACAAATCAAAAGCACAATGTGAAGCAAAAACGTTCAGCGCTCAATTCTGGATGGAAAAGGTGGTAATCATTTTTTATGTGAGAAGAACATTTTGCCAGCCACCAGCCAGGCTGGCTAAAAATGGTTTCTTTTTTGCCTAAAACATACTTAACCTGATAATTTAGCATTACATTGTCCTCAATTAATGTCTCCCTGAAGTATTTTTAATTGCTTGTAGCCGCCTGCTTGTATGACCCACTGTGCATGCGCAGCCCTCTCTATATAAGCGAGAACATCGTTGGTCTCGGCATTTATTTTCCTCTCAATCTGTCAGGCGGTGACTCAAGATGGGAGGTAGGGCGGGCTTAGGTTACGTATGTTTTAGGCAAAAAAGAACCATTTTTAGGTAGCCTGGCTGGGGGCCGCCAAAATGTTCTTTCTTTGTTTGCCAAACATATTAACCTGATAATTTAGCATTATCAGTTGACCTCGTCAAAACATGGTTGCGGGCACCGATATGACGGGGCGCCCCGGGATGCAGGCAGGCTTCCCCTAAAATATTTTATTGTAGTAAAAAATTTGCACTTTGTTCAGAACAGGATGATGAAACAGGAACTGGGACCTCTTTCGTGGGATTTGGACCGTTGGTAAATGAGGGATCTTGCTTCCTTCTGTGGTTGGTTTGTTTCCATCTGGGATTGCTTCAGTTTCGTTCTGATTGTGCTTAAAGGGGCTTGACCACAGTTCTGGCTGCGCCGATTGGTCCCAGCTGGTGTAGTCCCTTTCCTTCTTTTGACTTGTTCCTCAGGTAGTGGGAGGTGAATGTCGTTGAGTGACGCCATGATGCGGCTTGTAGAATTTCTTCTATTGGGATGGCGTTGTGATGTGAACATGATGTAGAAATCGCTGTGACCTTCGTTAGTTTCCTTTATCCAGTGGGAGATCATGGCAGCTAAAGTTTCTCCTGTTTGGAGATCTATTGGTAGGAAGTTGATTTCTGCCTCTGCGGATGTCTTCATGTTGAGTTCTTGTGAGGTAGAAACGGAGCGTTAGAATGGGACATAGTAGACGTGCCAGCTCGTTACCTGTTAAGGTTGAGGTGGTTGGGAAGGTTATGGTTTTTGGTGGTTTGGATGGTTCTTTGAGTCTTGGCTCGAAATCCTATTCTTGGGTGAAGAGTTACTGAAGAGAAAATTGGGCTAAATATGCAGTTGGCTGGGTCTGCTGATAGGGCTTGGATATCAGAACAGCCGGCACTCGTTGCGAGTGTGACGAAGAAGACAGTTTTCCTGGTAAGTGGGTGGAGGGAGCTGTCTTGCATTGGTTTGTGGGGGGGCTTCCATCAGAGATTGTAGGATGATTTACAGGTCCTAGTCTGTGACAAGTGTTCTCGTTGTTGGGCGGTCATTTTCGAAGGAGCGGTGAAGAGCAGAAGTTTGGTAATCATCGAGAAGGTTGATATTGTCTGTTGCCTTGAATACCGGGTTCAAGGCTGAGCGGTAGACAAGGATCGTTGAGCCTTTGAGAATCTTAAAAGTTCGAGTAGAGAGGGATTGATTGGATTGATTTTCCTTGTGAAACCCTAAATAAACCAAATGGACCAGTGGCTGTCATATATTCTGTTTGTTGGTTCTCAGGTGGCTTTTGAAGTGATTCGGGTGGCATCATCTTGATTGAATTCTTGCCTTCTTCAGGAGTTTGACGATAGTAGCCACACGTGAAGGTTTAGACTGGGAAGGTTTGGATGAAGTTTCGAGGTCTTTTGTTGAGACAGAAGATCTGGAAGAAGAGGGATAGTAACTGTGGGAACCCTGGTGCAGACAATCATCGGGAAGCTTGTAGAAGGAAGAGGCTCTGAATTTCTTTGGCTTTCCGAAGTGTTTGTGGATTTGGGTTGGGCACGGTCGAGACGAGCTGTCAGAGGAGAAAACTACGTTCTTTTTGAGGCTGTGCTGAAAACGTTGGTTTTCAGCCATGAGTGAGACAAGTCTTGTTGTTAAAAGTGGAGGTTATTGATTTTCACCCGAGACGTGGGGTTAGCCACGATCGAGACGAGAATCAGTGTGGACTGCCACAGTTGTTTGGGTCTTCATTCGTGGTGTGGAGTTGGTCACGGTCGAGACGAGCGGCCAGAGATGAAGACGTTGTTTGACTTGAGAACTTCACTCAATTCGTGGGTTATAGTCACGAATGAGACGAGCATTGGAGTAGCCAGGCATGGTCGTCTTAATTTTTACCCAAGAAGTGGGGTCAACCATGGTCGAGATTCTGGAAGAGGAGAGAGCGTCATCTGTTTTGACTCTTCACTCAAAACATGGGGTTAGTCAGGTTTTAGATAAGCCCCGGGATGGGTTGCTACAAATGTTATGATTTCCACACGAGACGTGGGGTAAGCCATGGACGAGACAAGGTGTAAGAGGTGAAGACGTCATCCAACTTGATTCTTCATATAAAAGCATGGATTTTAGCTACGGATGAGCCTAGACTCAGAGTGGGCGGCAACTGTTGTCTTGATTTTACTTGAGACGTGAGGTCAGCCATGGTCGAGATAAGCAGCCAAAGATGGAGGCGGTCCTGACTTCAATCTTCACTCAAAACGTGGTTTCAAACCACGAATGAGGCGAGTGTGAGTGTAGACAGCAGCTGTTGTCTTGAGTTTTACTCGAGACATGGTGACAGTAATGGTCGACAAGTACCAAGAGGTGCAAATGGCTTCCGTCTTGGATCTTCAGTGAAAACGTGGGATTTAGCTACGAGTGAGACAAGTATCAGTAGACAGCAATTGTTGTCTTGATTTTCGCTCGAGATGTGGGGACAGCCATGGTCGAGACAAGCAGCAAGAGGTGCAAACGGCTTCTGTCGTGGATCTTCACTCAAACCATGGGTTTTAGCCACGAATGAGACTAGCAGAATGGGCAGCGACTGTTGTCTTGATATTCATTCGAGACGTGGGGTCAGCCACGGTCGAGACAAGCAGCAAGAGGTGCAAACGGCTTCTGTCGTGGATCTTCACTCAAACCGTGGGTTTTAGACACGAGTGAAATACGCAGCAGTAGACAGCAACTGTTGGCTTGATATTCGTTTGAGACGTGGGTTCAGTCCCAGTCGAGTCAAGTAGCAGAGGTGCAAACGGCTTCCATCTTGGATCTTCACTCAAAACGTGGGTTTTAGCCACGAGTGAGACGAGCAGCAGTAGACAGCAACTGTTGGGTTGATAGTCGTTCCAGACGTGGGGTCAGCCATGGTCGGGACAAGCAGCAAGAGGTGCAAACGTCTTCCGTCTTGGATCTTCACTCACAACGTGGGTTTTAGCCACGAGTGAGACGAGCAGTAGTGGACAGCAACTGTTGGCTTGATTTTCGCTCGAGACGTGGGGTCAACCACGGTGAAGAAAGATAGTAAGAGGTGAAAATGGCTTCGCTTGGTTCATTCAAAACGTGGATTTTAGCCACGAATGAGACGAGTAGTAATGGACAGCAACTGTTATCTTGATTTTTACCCAAGACGTGAAGTTCCACGGAGGGCTGATGGCAGACACCAAGGTGTGCGCTTGCCTTCATTTGCTGTTGAGGATGGAAAAGGTGGCGGAACGAGCTGGACGTCTCCCGGTGGAAAAACATTTCTATAGACGGAGAGATGGCAACCCGGATTACACTGGCGGTCACCGTGGACGTATGGCGGAGCGGCAGGGAAGAACGCAGCACCCGTGAGCGGAGCGATGCGCGAAAGAGAGGCGGGATGTAATACATCGTGGCAGCATCCGACGGGAAGGAGATGAGTAGAAAGGTCCTAATCCCAAAGCCTGGGTGCAAGGCATGCGGCGAGGAGACAGGGTGAGGAGAGATGCTCGAAATGACGAGTAGGCCGAAGGGAAAGCCCACAGAGTGGTGATGGTTGCTGTGAATTAACCTGCAGATCGTTGGGGCTGGGATAGAGTGCGAGGTCACATGAAGCAAAAAACTGTTTGCCGTTGGGGACGTAGGCCAGTCGGACAAGGCCGTCTGCCCAGCGGTCGTCAAGCGGTTGAAGTCGGGAGCGTCAATCTGTAGCAGGGTAGGACAGGGAATCATCGAGTTCAAAGAAGAAGAAGAGTTGTCGACGGGACGCCAGCCTGAGACAAGGAGATCAGCGATCACTTTGCAAGCAATGACCGTCGAGATGGCTGTAACCGTCTTGAAGCGGAAAGCCCTTTGATGGCGACGTAGGAATCTGGTCTAAGTCGGTCGCTCAGTTAACAACGTGGGCGGCGGCGGAGAAGCAGTTCAGAGTACAGCCATGATTGTGAGGGGCAAAAGGAATGAACGAAAGAGGAGTGCTTAGGCTTGCCGTCGATCCTCTTCCAAGGCCGAGAGGACGGAAGGAAGTGGAGTGGCTTGGCCATCTTGAAGCAGAGAGCCATACTCTTCGATGGCGACATAGGCAACCCGGTCTTAGCCGGCTGCCCAATGGTCGTCATAGGCGGGCGGCGGTGAAGCAGTAAAAACACGGCCATGATTGCTGGGAACTTGAGCGATCTGGCTTTGATATGCTGCGGGAGTCCGTACATCCGTGTTGCCTGAAAGAGGGTTTGAATGCTTGCGTTTCTTAGCGACGCAGACAGAGGTGAACGGAAGGAGTTTATGGCTTTCATGACTCACAGTCGACGTGACCCAGGTATGCGTGTTGGCCCAGCATGCGGATGAGTTACATGACGGAGGCGGGGCTTGCCGGAGTTACCGTTTGACGTCTCGCAAAAGAACGGGAGGTGGTGGGGTACATTGGCCACCTGCAAGGGAGAAACTTCTCCGTTGTCGACGACATGACTGTCCCGGTCCAAGCTGGGCGTGCAGCTGTCGTCGCGAACGGTTGGGTAGCAGCCGAAGAGAGCACAGCATCCGAGGTCAGAGGGATGAGCGAAAGAACGGCTTCTATCATGAGGAAATGCACGAAAGGAGGGAGACGAGGTGACGCATAGGAACCTCTGGAGGAAAATGAATGCCGAGACGAACCATGTTCTTGCTTATATAGAGAGTGCTGCGTATGCGCAGTGGGTCATGCAAGCAGGCGGCTACAAGCAATTAAAAAAACCTCCAGGGAGACATAAATTGAAGACAATGTAATGCTAAATTATCAGGTTATTATGTTTGGCAAACAAAGAAACAACCTTTGAACCACAAAATCGTATTTAAAGTATATCACCCTTATTTCGCGCAAGCATTCTTTTTTCATGGGTTGTTATAGGGATATTCGTGTTCAAAATGCTCTTGTGAGCCCTGTAATTGCCCGAAATGGACAAGCTAAAGATTTTCTGAAAGGTAGGAATATATTCTTTCCATCAATCCTAACCGAAATTGTTTAACTTAGATAGGGACCATCCTACGCTCATTTAACGGTAAATAGATAACGGCGTAGTGGCAAAAGCGTATGGTGATTTTCGAATTCACAGTGCTCTTGAGACTGCTTTAATAGCCCTAAATGGACCAGTTTCAGATATTCTGAAAGGTGGGGATCAATTATTTCCACAAATCCTAACCGAAATTGTTTAACGTAGATAGGGATCGTCCTACGCCTATTTTAAGGTGCAGCTGTAATTGGTGTAGCGGCTATTTTGAATTTCAAAGTGCGATTGGAATACTTATATTTGTAGTTGTACCTAAGCTAAATAATTTCGGTTAGGATTGATAGAAAAAATCGATCCTCACCTTTCAGAATTTCCTAAGCACGTCTAATTCGGACTATTAGAGGGCTCACAAGAGCATTGTGAATTCGAAAATTACCATACACTTTCGCCACAATGGCGTTATCACTTCACCTTTAAATTAGCATAAAACGGTCCCTATCTAAGTTAAACAATTAATAGAAAGAATATATCCTAACCTTTCAGAATATCCTAAGCTTATCCATTTCGGGCTATTAGAGCGGTTCCAAGAACACTGTGAATTCAAAAATCACCATACGCTTTCGCTACTACACCGTTACCCATTCATCTTTAAGTGAACTTAGGACGGTCCCTATCTAAGTTAAACTATTTCGGTTCAGATTGATGGAAAAAATTGATCCCCACCTTTCAGATAGTTCTTAGCTTGTCCATTTCGGGCTATTAGGGGGGGTTGTAAGAGCACTGTAAATTCGAAAATCTCCATACACTTTCGCCTCAACGTCGTTATCTCTTCACCGTTAAATGAGCGTAAAACGGTCCCTATCTAAGTTAAACAATTTCGGTGAGGATTGTTGAAAAGAATAGATCCCTACCTTTCAGAATATTTAAAGCTTGTCCATTTCGGGCTATTACAGGGGTCGCACAAGCACTGTGAATTCGAAAATCACCATACGCTTTCGCTGCTACGCCGTTATTAATTCACCTTTAAATGAGCGTAGGACGGTCCCTATCAAGTTAAACAATTTCGGTCAGGATCGATGGAAAAAATATATTCCCACCTTTCAGAAAATCCTTAGTTTGTCCATTTCGGGCAAATACAGGGCTCACAAGAACATTTTGAACACGAATACCGGTATAACATCCCATTGAAAAAAGGAGCGTTTGCGCAAAATAAGGGTGATATACTTTAATTACGATTTTTTAGTTCAAGGGTCGTTTTTACGTATAAGATGATTGCCACCTTTTCATTCAGAATTGTGTACTGAACTTTTTTGCTTCACATTGTGCTTTTGATTTGTCTACGGTTAAGGAATTACAGCCAAAACACTGTCTTTTTTTTCAGGCGGCCATTTTGAATTTATGACGTCATCACATGAAATTCAGCATGGGGGGGATTGAGGCTTAATGGCGCGTCGACAACTTGGTCATTAGCGCCAACCTCAGTCACAGTGCAGAGGTCCGGGTTGCCACTGCACCACACATTACAGAGATGTTATCCAAACCCCTAATCTAAATCTTGTCATACATCTGTACCTACTGCAAAAATTGAAAAACACCGGACAGGAGGACAGACTTATCGCCCAACTGACGCGCAATGTCATGCGGAAGATGGAAATGACGACGAACACCATCAAGATGGCGACAATCAACAAGTAAGTGCCGGACCGTCAGCATGGTTACATAGCTTATCTTGTTTTGTATATTATTGCCTTCATTCATGCCGATTTATTCGCTTGTATCACAAAGTGCACGATTATAGTGCTAAGCCGCCCTACTATAGAAATTATCCAGTTAAAAAATAAACATTTTCATATGTTTAATTTTTTGAACTAAAATATTGCAGAATCGTAGAATTCTGTAATACAGTAATACACTTCACTTAAAATTGCAAATAATTAGAAATAATTAGGGAAGAACAAACAGTGACTATTAACATACCTGCTACTTTAATCAGTTACCAAACAACTTTTATTTGGAGAAAAGTACAACTTATTAGAAAAACAACTTTAAACTTAGCTGTTTCAAGAGCTTAAAGGGACTATTTTAAAAGTTAAGTGGTCAGTTGATTATTCATCACTGACGTTTGTACTATTTTACGCTGATTGAAAAATCTCTATATTTATACTCATGTACTGAATATGTTTACGGTCAAATATGTTTTGTTTTCACATAACTGTTGTTTAATTTGTGACCTTCTTATCTGTCTCATAATACATTTATTGATTGCCACATTAATACTACATACACAACTACTTCATGTGGTTCTTTTACTTTGTAACAATTAATTTAAATTCAGTACTTTCACTTTCACCATAATGAATAATAACAAAAAAAAAATTTTAATCTGTATTTTGTGGGTCATTTTGCATCAACCATTTTGTATATTTGCTACCGGGTGTACAACCATGTGAATACCTCCTTTGGCCTAAGGCTAAAGGATTTATTTAAAATTTCCTTTCAATTGTTTCATTTTAGTGCCAAATTATAGAGCTAAAACAGGCGGAATTAGTTTATCAGGTGCCATTTTCGTCTTCCTTTTTAGTTTTTTTTTTAAATTGATATGTAAACCAAATTCACAAATAACGTGAATGATATGCGATATCACATGCATATAAATCATTTTAGGCCCATAGTCAAGGATTAGTCGTACAACAATTTGTTCGAATCGTTGCAAACAGTACAAAATTATTGAGAAAAAAGGCTGAAATAACTTTATGGCCTAAATTGGGAACCTTCTACTCCCCCAGAAGTGCTTTTATCCCAAACAAAAATGCGTATGTCGTTCTCTGTACATCAAACAAAATTCCTACTAAATTTCATTCGAATCGGTTTATGCGTTTGGCCATAATTGGGGAGGGGAAAGATAGACAAACCGACAGACAGAACAAATTGCCAAATCGCCGAGCTAAAATGGGACCTCGTTCGCTTCACTCGCTCAGTCTATAATAATACCAGTAATATTTACCTGGGTGATAGCAACTTCGTACAGAAATGGTTGGCCACCATGGTGAACCATATGCAAACGTGCGTAGGTTATCTCATCAGGTTCATGAATATAAATCTGGAAAAGAAAACAAAATAAATTTTATAATTTTGTATTTAAATATGTAGATGGAAAGAGTGAGTAAGCATTTAATATTTTCTTGATATTCCTTTTTATTTTATTCTAACCATATACAATACAAGAATTTTAAAAAGAATTATACTTGGAGCAATCCAATTTTAACAAAGATTAGTATTTAGAAAGACCGTTCACAATTTACTAAACTTCTCAGGCCGTCAATATGAGTAAAGGGATGCATATACAATCCCCATACCTGTGTTCGGAATTTAGTTTAGGCTATCGTATGTTTATAATAAAATAAGGCAACTTTAGTTAAATTTATCAAAATAATGTTAGGAATTTTCGTTTGAATATCTTTTGTTTTAAGAATATTCGATTCACAACTCAGTCTCATAATTATGATGATGGCATTTGTTGAACTACTGCAGAACAGCATGTTACACTCGACACTCTAGATGTTTAGTTGTTATTATGGTATATAACACAGTATATTGTGCAAATAATTGTTTTTGTGAATCCAACCTGACGTTCTGAGAATTTGAACTTTATGCGATTCATTTTATTACTGATTATCAGCATTTTTCTGACCGTTTTTATTAACCATGATCGGATTAATTCTTTGCTATGGTTTGCTTTTAGTTTATTATTTGCTCTTTACTATTTTTGCATTATTTGGCTTTGTAATAGTTTTTGTAGAAACGGAAATTATCTGCAAATATCACCACCGAACAAAGAAACGCAATGGATCGAACATTGTCAACAACTAAGAATGACAAATAAGCTGCAATCATGACAAAATAAATGTCACGAGTTCACGAGGGCACGTGAATTTTTTCGTCATAATTCCAGCTAATACTTATCATTCTTATATGTTCACAATGTTGGCACCACACCTTGTTGGTCGTATGTTTTGAATCTTCCAAATAATAGGCTTGTGGCTGAGCCAAGTTTTAATGTTGTATTGTATTTTAGAGAGCATATTCCCTAATCACGACACAAGTAAAATTCTTTCATGGCGTTTGTAATGCTTCATTGATTCCTGTCTACTTTGTCAAGTTGTATCCCATAACTGTGAAACTAGTTTCTATTCCGTGGCTTCTTTTGGCAGGCTGTAAGTTTTATTGCGTAAACTGAGACATTGCTTACTGGGTAAGATAGTAGATAGTAGATAAATTAGAGATAGAGAGATAGACACCTTTTGCGGCCCAGAGATAAGAACCCCCTCCCCTTTGACGTTATCGCTGATCCGGTGACTCGTCCTGCTGATATGGTGCCATTTGAAGCAAACTTCGTAGAACTGATTAGATAGTTCGTTGACCTTGATAAGTGCAACCCTATGCTGATAACCACACCATGCCCCTGTGACATCCCTTGCATATGTTAGTTGAAGCGTCGTCTGCTACAGGTTCTCACAGCGGTCATCTTGGATTAGGCAGTGTGTGTGTCTTTTTATTTTTGTTTTTCAAATTAGTATTGTTTGTGAAGGACATTTCTTTTCTTAAGGTAAGGCAGTGGCGAGGATTCATAGTGGGTCCAAGGACTTATCTGATGAGATGATGACTATCACCTTTACCAGTTGAGCTAAAGGGGATTTTTAACAGAGCGATACTAGTTGTAGCTGTTATACTTTCCATTGCATTGAAAGTCGCATGGGATGCCATGGACACTGCGTAATCCAAGATGGCCTCTGCGAGATCCTGTAGCACACGACGCTTCAACCGTAATGCAAAGCGATTGGCCATCTTGCTTTTCGAGTGTCGGTCTAGTAAATAAATAAGTTAATAAAATTTAAGTGCGGGAGTTCAAGTCATGTAACACCATCTTAACCAAACATGTTGAACGCCAGCCATAAATCAAAACAGTAGGGCCATCTTGTTTACACTTCCAGATTGATATTTTAAATTAGTTTATAATAATAAATAAATGCCGAACTCAGTTTGCATTGAAGGAAGCTTTCTGTCACAGTTGGCATTGGAAACAGGTCCTTACATGAATAGCCATTCATAGAGTGCCATATTAAAAAAAGGGGAGAGCCCAGCAAAGACTACACACGCATAGTATAACACGAAAGCCAACCTTAAAGGGACAGCAGATAGTGTTAACTTGGTTGCAGAAAAGCAGTTTATCCATTTTTAAGAAAGGAAGGAGGCTAGCAAGGCCTACAAACGACCTGTATTACAGGAAAGGTAATCTTAAAACCAGTTCAGTTGGTAGTATTGTTTTTATAAAGAAAGTATTTGAACGGATTGCACGAAAAAGTTCGTAGTTTGGTCCTAGCGGGTGTGAACCAGCGTAGCGAAGCCAGCTGTGTGCACAATGAAGAAAGCTTCGCGAGATATCTGCAGGAGTGCGAAGCAACGTGATAAAAGACTTGTACCATACATGTTCAATCATTTCAATTCAATCATTGATAAACTACAGTTCGATTTTGTGCTGTAAGTTGTTTTCGTGCTGTTAATGTTGGCTTTTGCAATTATGTATTTCACAAACAAGGCAGATCATTTTAATTCGTAAACACAACTACCCAGTAGTTCAGTAGATGTCATCGCAACCACACGGAAAAGTCTTTCTTATAATTGATTGACTCTCTGAAAGCATACCAACGAACTTTCTAAATAGTTATCCACTATGAGTTTGTTACCACGACAGTAACATTATTTTGAATACAGTCGGTCTCTAAAACCAAAGTACACCCAAAGAAGATGGCTAAAACTGAAAGTATACCTGTAATTGTTATACACTAAGTTGACACCAAGACAACAACAACAGAATTATTGCGTCAAAGCAAATGCCAAATGCCAAGAGATGTGTTATGAATACACTTCAATGCAATCTTTGTAATTGCGTCAATTAAAATCAGATTTTACACATTGATAGCGGTACACCCAGATGTGGTTTGTAAAAAATAAATAGATCAGACATGTTGTTGAAGAACAGCAATTTGCTACGAAACAGCGATGCACTACGAAAGCGACAGAAAATATGAGCCACAACACTGTCTCCAATGCACTCTCGTTTATGAATAATCTCTAATCGTACCATACAATAACGACTGCATTAATTACAACCAGATTTTACACATTGATAGCAGTACACCCACAGGAGGTTTGTAAAAAAAATTTAAACTTTGAAAATCTATCTACTGAAAATCTAAATTCGGAAAAAAAAATGCTATTATGTTGCCTACAGTTGTTTTGGCCAGAAAGTCATAAATTCAATAATTTTCTTGGAGCTGCAAGACAGTTTTAAAAACTCCGATTTTTTAAATGGACTCACAGACTAATTAAAATAACACAAATGTAACTATGACCATGTCAGTCATATATGCCCTTTAACTTACTCTATGTAAAACGAAAGAAGTTGTCCAAATTTTTTTTACAGTATAATTATTATTTTATACACTGGGCCATTAAGTCAGTCTTTTTCAGAAAAGCAATATGGGTAAAAAATATTAATTTGTACATTCAGTGAATTGAATTTTCTCTTGGGCATTTCAAAAGTGATATATTGAACGTCAGGTTTTGTATAATCTAAGTTTACAATCAAGTTTACGCCTAGAAGGTGGCATGCAAATTGTTCAACTGTGCAATGGATAATTATGCAAGTCAGCCTATTTTGCTTTTGGCCATAAAAATAAATAAATTACTACTTGAAAATTACAATTTTGCACAATGTAAACTCTGTTTATTTCACGTTGCTGTTGAACAGAAGATAAAAGTAAATTCATCATATTTCAATCTACATTTAAAACTAACATTAAAAATGCGGGTAAAATCATTCAGACGGACGAACTATGCATTAGGCCTTGGCCCTATTAAAATTCTGTTACTTGTACTCATCACCAACTCGAATAAAAGAACTTGTTTTTGCTCAACCTATTAAATGAAGTTCAAGTTGTAGAACTTACGTTAATTCTTGTTCGTACGTTTTTTAAGTGAAGCCTCAGATTTTTGTTTCACTAGCGGATTTTTAATTGAGTTTAACCTGAAGCTCAATAACAAACTGCATAGTTCCGTACACAGCTGTCTGCTATTCAAGCACTTGGCCGGCACACTATTTTAAATTGAATGCACATCGATTGACGGAAATTTTTTTTATTTACATTTCCTTACTACGGGCAAGCACATGCATTTTAAAATTAAGCTATTATGTGACGTGTACAAATACTTTGCCACATCCAACAGCCAATAAAATAAAATTGTTCATAAAGAAATAATAAAGACAAACAAGACTTCTACACGAATTTTTTTAATCAAAACTTCAATAATAGTAAGAATATTAATTTGGAATAAATAAAATGAAATTATTGGAAAAAACAATCTAAAAACTAACATTGATGAGACTATTACTACGGCATTTGACAGTTAAGTAGAGAAGGAATTTGTAACGGATTGGTAAATTGTTTTATGGCTTAAGTTCTCACTTAAAAAACCAAAAAAAAAGATACTAATCAAATAATAAAAGATACTAATAATACTAACTAGAAATGCTAACACACTACAAGGGAAAAAAGAGAATTGGAATCATTATCTCTACGAGGAGAAAAACAGGATATTTTAAAGAATACAATGGTGATTTATGCACCAACTACTCATGAACTGAATGGAATTATAGGGTCAATGAAAAGTAAGTATTCTACAGGATGTGATCGATTCTTGATTGAACATTTTAAAGAAGTAACGATAACACAACCAAATTTATGAAAATTTTAATTGCAGCTATTATTGAGAAAGAAACTTGGCCAGATAAATTAAAATTGCAGATAATTGGGCCGATTTACAAGAAGGGAAGTAAAAGCTCGTTTGAAAATTATAGACCAAAAGCATTGTTACCTATTCTAATTAAAATCATTGAATGTTACTTCTCACAACGCATAAAAAAATCTCCTTCAAAAATTTAACTTAATCAGCAAAAATCAGTATGGTTTTCAATAAGGTAAGAATACATTAGGCAAATTACAACCATTAACAACTACATTACAAGGGCTATTAACGTTGGTAAACATGATGGGGCAATTCTGGTTGACCTAAAAAAAAAAGAATTCAATACACTAGATAAAAACAAACTTTTAGGAACAATTTACAGATTAGGATTAAAGAGGAAAAATTATTAACATTTTCAAAAGCTACTTAACCAACAGAAAATGTAGTGCTTGAATTGACCAATCTTTAATTGAATGGTGTTAGATACATTATGGCATACCGCAGGGCTCTATATTAGGGCTGTTACTATTTATTTTGTTTATAAATGACTTGGATGATACACTGACTGGAATGCATATAGAATATTACACGCAGATGATGTTTTTATTTTATCAATCAACAACTGTAAAACAGCCATGATAAAAAATCTTCAGAGTGATTTTAATAAAATAATACATTATCTTGATAAAAATGAATTACACGTAAGTGAAAACAAAACTAGCTTCTTACAGATCAGATCTTCTCATATGACCATAGATAACAACAATATTATTTTGCACGAAAAGAATTGCGACACCAACAGTAACTGTAAGTGTAAACACTTAAGAAAGTAAGCAATACTCAGTAGCTAGGGTTGAACATCGATAAAAACTGGAAATTCTACACACATGTAGACAATATTATCACCAGAACAAGGCAATCAATTCCAAAGGTGTATAAAGTAAGATTTGTGATAAATAAGAAAAACAAAACAAACATTATGTGAAGTATGGATTTTAAGTCAAATGATATACGAAAGCGTTATCTATGGATCAACATCATTAAGTTTAACTGCACGATTACAAAGAATTCTCAATAAAGCACTAAAAGTTCTGTTTAACCCTAACGATTATGAGAAAATTTGTTAATGCGAAAAGGAAAACTCCATTCTTAACTTTAAACAAATCTTTGAGTACAATCTTATTGTTAAAAATTATTTTTTTAATGAATAAAAGGAACCAGTGAAACGTAACAGAAAGAATAACAATAACTGTCTAAAAGAACCGTTATGGAAAAAACTCATACAGCAAAAGAAATTATAACTATCTGGTACCAACAATCTTTAACATGTAAACCGCAGGCATTTATCCACAACTTTCACTATGAAACGAAAAATAAAAACATGGCTTATTGAACAAGGATGAATTTCTGTTACAGTTTTTCTTTTCTTTTTAATTTCTAATTGTATATAATATTTCGAACTTGTATATAAGGTATTAATACATAAAATGAACAGTATTATGCAGTGTATTGTATTATCAAGTCTTAATGTTACTAAATCGTTTGCTATTTTGGTAGTATCAGCACATACAGATTCATTAGTCTCGTGCTTTATGTTTAATAAAGGCATCATCATCATTAATATTATTATTATTATTATTATTATTATTATTATTATTATTTATTATTAATATTATTAATATTAATAATACAAGGAAAGGAATACAAGGAAAAATCAACCATGGTTGAAGTTACCAAACTATAGGAACTCGTATGGAAAAAGAGAACAAAATTATTATGTACCCTACTTTTTTAACAAATTACCAACAGATATAAGATATCTTAAAGTTAATAACAAAAAACATATTATAAGGAATTATGTACTAAATAATTAAAGACAATTGAATTATTTTGTCGAGTAAGATTGGGGGCTGTACACGGGTGAAAAGTAATTGTATAGCCGAATAATTATTTTAATAATTGTAAAAAAATGGTTTGTTAATTGAATTGTTACTTGCACTATTGGAAATCGTTGTAGTTATTTAAATTGTTAATTGTGCACATACAGATACTAATGTATCTCGTGCAAAGTGTGTAAATAAAGTAGTATTAATATTATTATTATTATTATTATTATTATTATTATTATACTATTATACTATTTTGGAATGTTGGGATAAAAAAACATTTTGTAGAGTGGAAACGCCAAATAAACCTAAATTTAAATTAAATGAAAAGAATATTATTAGTCAATTGAACAATTTTGATTGGTCTATTTTAAACGTTCATGATGAACCAAATAAACTTTATGATCAGATTCGTACAATTATTACAAACATCTACAACTCGAACAGAACGTTTTATTCACCTTTACCAAAACGGAAAACGTTTCAACAACCTTGGATGACTAAAATATTGTTGGCAAGGATTAATGAAAAAAATATGCTTTGGACAAAAATTAAAAAGTCTGAAAAACCAACACAGAATTTACTGAATAATTACCAAATTATTTGTAAACTTGTACAGAAGGAAGTAAAATCAACCAAGCAGAAGTTTTATTCTACAACTTTAAATGACAAGTCAGAAAATAAAAATATATGGGATAAACTAAATGAAATTCTTGGCAAGAATAAAAAACAAAGTATTGATGTGCAAATTTCAAAAAGTTTTAAAGATGTTCCCATTTCTGAAGTTAGAAATAAGTTTGCTAAAGGTTTTGCTGAACATGTAACTAATCTAAAGAACAAATATTTTCGAACAAAAGAACTTAAGACAAGTATTGAGTTAAGGAATACAAAACGCTCGTTTGGAAAGAAAAAAATTGTTGATAAAAGCATGTACATTGCGAGTCCTAACATCGATGAAATAATAAAACTTATGGAGGATATTAAGATTAAACACTCTGCCGGTGTTGATGGCTTTTTTATTGGTGATTTCATTAAAACTAAGAAGAACTCTGCTATTTTCATTCAAAAATTAATTCATTCTATCATTGAACATGAAGTATGGCCAAATGCACTAAAAATACAAGCTATTCGACCAATTTATAAAAAAGGCATTACAACTGATTACGAAAATTATAGACCAATTGCGATTTTGCCTTCAATTAATAAAATTATCGAAAAATATTTCTCAACTAAAATTCAGAATTTTATAAACCTAGCTAACATTTTTAGTAAAAACCAGTTTGGATTCCAAAAAAAGAAAGGAACTGATGAAGCACTTAAAATGATAAATGATATTGTGACTAAGGCACTTAATCAGGGTAAGTATGTTGGTGCAATTCTTATTGACTTGCAGAAGGCTTTTGATACACTTGATTCAAAAATTTTATCTAATAAATTACACAAAATTGGCCTGAGAGGAAAAATCCACAACATAATCATTAGTTATTTAAGTAACAGGAAATGTGTTAGAATAAATAATGAATTAAGTGAATTAAAGGATATTTCTTATGGAGTCCCTCAGGGATCCATTCTTGGTCCTCTGTTGTTTTTGATTTATATTAATGATATTGAAGATGTCATAGAAAATTCCTTCCTCGTTATGTATGCAGATGATATAATTTTAATATCTGTCAATTTTAAATACTCATCCATGATGGAAATGCTTCAAGGTGACTTTGATGCAATAATGGATTGGTTTATTTCAAATGATTTATTTGTGAGTGAAGAAAAGACTTCTTTTATGAACATACATACTTCTCATATGGAAAAAACAAATAAACATATCTTAATTCATGATATAAAGTGTTCTAAAGAAGGTTCTTGCAAATGTCGTGAAATGTCAATTTGTACATCAGCAAAATATTTAGGAATTACTATTGATAACAGATGGAAGTTTAACTATCACATCGAACATTTAATTACACGATTTCGGCAATTGATACCAACATTATATACTGTAAGAGAATATTTGAATGTTCATAACAAAAAGATTATTTATAGTGCTTGGATAGAGTCAATCTTGAGATATGGCTGTACTGTGTATGGCTTCACATCTACAAATTATGTCAATAGGTTACAAAAGATTCAAAATAAAATAATTAAAGTTTTGTTTGGATACAATATGACAGACACAACTAAACAGATTTATAGACAACATAAGATCCTTAATTTTGTACAATTGAGAGATTATATTACTATACAACAAAATTACTTTGATTCCATATTTAAAAAGTGTGAGCCAGAAAAAACAAAATTACTAAGAAATACGAAACGTAATTTTGCTGTGCCTAATTGTAGGAACAGTTATGGACAAAGAAATAGAGAATTCACCATTCCCCACATTTTTAACAAACTGCCAGATGAACTTAAAATTAAAACTTCTTATACTGAAATGAAAAATTCTGTTAAATGTTGGCTTTTGTCTTTTCCAAATTAAAGTGTCACCAAATTGGTTAGTATTAAGTGAGTTTTACTTCTGTTTATAGTATTTTAATTGTATATAAGTTTAGTTTTATTGTAACTTACACTTCTTAACTGTATATAGCTTTATTTTAGGATTGCATATCATTGATTGCATTTTTAAATAATTTATAGAATTGGCCTATTATTTTATACAAACATAATTTTAATTACATTTGTTAAATTTTTCTGTTTCTGTTGCATATTTTTTTTTTGGTATGTGTTAATGAACTGAGCCTGTCAAACCCTTATATTTGTAACTTTAGTGCTGTAGGTTTTAACCTTTGGTTGTATAAACAGTTGTTTGGCACATACAAGCTCGTATGAGCTTCGTGCTGTTTCGAAATAAATTATTATTATTATTAAATTTAAATTAAAAAAAAGAAAAAAAAAAAAAGAAAAAAAATGTGCAAGGTTCCAGAAACAAAGAACACATTCAGAAACAGAACTTGATGCATATAGAGTGACTGATAATGAAGAGGATGAAAATATTGTTTACCCTAACTTATTGAAGGAAAAAAATTTCAAGCAGAGATGACTATGGAAGAGAACATGTACTTAATGGAGAAGAAAATAGATAACATACTCGAAGCATATAAAAAAATTGAAGAGTTAATAAAAATGGTTGAATATATTAGTCAAGAACAGAAGGATTTGAAGAAAAAATGACGAAATCAAGAAGCAAATGAAGAATATGGAAAAAATACAACTATTAGAAAACAGAGAAGTGAAAAATAAAATAGTAGAACAAACAGTGGAGACAACGACAAGAGAGGGGGGGAATGAGGCTTAATGGCGCGTCGACAGCTTGGTCATTAGCGCCAACCTCAGTCACAGTGCAGTGGTCCGGGTTGCCACTGCACCACACATTACAGAGATATTATTCAAACCCCTAACCTAAATCTTGTCATACATCTGTACCTCCTGCAAGAATTGAAAAACACCGAACAGGAGGACAGACTTATCGCCCAATTGACGCACAATGTCATGCGGAAGATGGAAACGACGACGAAAACCATCAAGATGGCAACAATCAACAAGGAAGTGCCGGACCGTAAGTGGCCGCCGACACCAATAACATTCAGGAGGGTCAACCCCCGCAAAAGGAAACAGTGAGTAAGTCACGACAAGAGAGATAAACGAAAAAGACCAATATGAGTGTAATAGAAACGTAAAAATAAGTCAACTAGATTGGCTGGGTAAAGAAGAACTTAAAGGTTTAGTTCACAGATGTTGAAAAATTGCAATATTCAGGGCTTTGAAGACGACCACGTAGATGTAGCACATAGTATACCCAACAGAAATAAAGAACAGCCTAGTGAAACTACTAATGCAGTTTAAACACAGGGATTGTACAAATACACGACTCAACCAAAAAAAGGAAAGTTATGACAAACGACGATATATGCACAAATGGTAGGGGAAAAGAAAGTATTTAAACAAAAATATGGCGCTTCATAACAAAATTCAATTCTGGAAAACAAAAATTTTGCAAAGGACAATGACTACAAGTACGTGTGGTTTAAGAATGGAAAGATAATGACAAAAAGAAATGAAAATGAACAAGTAAAAATTACAATTGGAGAAGTGGATTTGATGAGTTTAACAACAACAGAATTAGTCATAAATAAAGTTTTTGAAATTGTAATACAAATTGAAGAACAGATCAAATAGGAATATAGTGAATGTTAAAGTGGTAAAATTTACATAGCAATAAAAAAAGTTTAAGGAAGAATAATTGCGATATGATGCACCAAATATTACTAAAAACTAAGCTTAAATGGGATATAATAATACTAGCAGATGTAAACATAAAAAAGAAGAAACTGATATGTATAATTTAGAGGGTTATGAAAAAATACAACAAGGCAGACTACTAAAATTGGGGGTGCAATAATGATTTTTAATAAAGAAGATTATGACGTAAAATCAAAAGAGATACTTATTGACGAGAATAATGTAATGGCAATTTAATTAAGGACACAAGATGAAAAAAGAAAATGCTGTTTACAAGAAACCTACCCCAAGTAAAAAAGTATTAAAAATCATTAAAATCATTAGGTAAAAATAATGATTAGAACTGGCTTATCAAATAAAGATAGGGGATATAAATATTAAAATACTAAAAATTTCTGAAAATAATGAAGACAAGTATGAACAAAAATTCATAGATAATTTATTATGAAAACATGTTAGCAAAACTGGGCCATGAAGAAATAGATTCACCAACAAGAGAGGAAATAATAAATAACAATAGGCAATACTATTTACAACAGACTTGCATTGATCATACATCTATAATAAACATGAAAGAGGAGAAACTAATGAAAAAACATTGACAGAAAATTTTTCAGACCATAATTTAACTATATGCTGGATGTGGAATTAAAAAACAACCCACACCTAGAATAACCTATGGGAAAAATTGAAAATGATTATACTAAATATAACCATGGAAAAATTGTAAAGGAAATAAAAAATGTGAAATAGGATACAAAAGAAAATTAACACGTATTGATGAAAAATACAATACAATAACAAATAACATAAAACCTGTATGCACAAGTAAGATAATAAAAACTAACATAAAAAAACAAATAGTAATGAAAGGGGGAGAGATTAAAAGAAAAGGATGGAAAAAAATGAAATAATAATTCAAATAAACTTTAAAAATTAATTATAGCATAAAATAAGGAAACACAATGGAAAAGACATAGAAATGGTACAGAAATACAAAAATGTTTAAAAAATAAATAACGAAGAACATTCACGAATGTAAACAAAATTATTATAAAGTAGTAATGTTGAAAAGATTAGAACAAAAAATGACATTGATATGAGAGGTAATAAACCAAATCACAAAATAAAACAAAAAGGTTATCACTGATGACAGTATAAAGAAAACCTTTAAGGGAATGTACCTCAAAACTGGCAAAATGACTTTAATGAAGCGTATTCAAAACAAGTCCAAAACCTGAAAGCGAGTTTTAAGTGCGAACACGACTGGTACAAAAGTGGAGACTTTTATAAAAAGTTTAGAGCAAAATCAAAAACAAACCAACCTGTAACACAAAAATCAATGTACATTGACTACGTGAAGGATAAAGAAACAATACAATTAAACAGTTAGTTAAAAGATACAAATGCAACAAATATCAACACAATACAAACGAAACACATAAAACATAAAATGAATACAGCGAAAACTATACAAACTAATAAACAATGATTGAAAAGGAAATATAGCCAGATATGTTAAAAATCCAAATTATAAGACCAGTGTATAAGAAGGGATCTAAATCGGATAAAAATAATTATAAACCTACAGCATTGCTCTCTATAATTAATAAAATAATATTTTTTTTGGGAAATAAAATAAGAAAATTTTTAGGTAAAATAAAATTACTAAATAAGAGCCAATACAGATATACAAAAAATAAAGCTACAACTGACATGTTAATAGACTTGAATGATAAAATTACAAAAGCTTTAGGTGAAGGGAAGTATGTTGGTGTAGTGCTAGTAGACTTGCAAAAGACATTTGATACATTTGATAAACACATATTACTAGAAAAGTGTAAACAGTTAGGGTCAGAGGAAAGGTTTATAGTATTTTAACGAGCTGTTAAGTAACAGGAATACAACAGTACATCAATAGGGAGTAAACAGCAACTTCATTGAAACATAATTTGGAGTACCAGAAGGTTCGGTACTAGCGCTACTACTTTATTTAATATACACAAATGAAATATTAGAAAATCTTGAAAAATCAGAAATCATTTTATTTGCAGATGATACCATAATAGTTTCTATACATCGCAAATACGAAAACATAATACGTAATTTACAAAATTTTTTTTGACTTATTAAATGATTGGTTTATTGAGAATGAAGTATTCATTAGCAAAGATAAAACAGTATAAATGGACATTATAGTGCTGAAAATGAATAAAAGCAAAAATATTGGTATAATTAAACATTATGTTGACTGTAGGAACTTAGAAGGTAAAAATAAAGATGGAATATGTAATGAAATATGTCTCAAGTTAGAAAATAAGATATCCTCAAAATACCTAGTAGAAATTGATTCAAATTGGAATTTCAAAACACATATTATTACACGGATAAGACAAATTCAACCAAAGATGTATCATCTGCAAAAGATATTAGACACAAAAAATAAGAAAATATTGTATGATGCTTGGATTAGAAATATTATAAGATACGGTATAATACTTTATGGATTTGTGTTGGAGTACCTGATCAAAAGATTACAAAAAGTGCAAAATAAAATTATTAAAGTTTTATTTGGATATGAAGGAAAAGAACAAAAATCCAACGGTATTTTTAAAGAAAATGAAATATTAAAAAAAGTATAAAACTTAGAGATTATATTGTATTAACAAAAAATTATAATGTAAATAAATTTACAATCTATAATAAGGAGAAAGGAATAAAACTAAGGAAAAATAAACAAACTTGCCAAAAGAGATGTTATAGTACAACAATTTAAAAGACTTCAAGATACCAAAAAAAAAATACTATGATAATATAAACATAAATATGTAATAGCTAGCAAGTAACAAGATAATTAAACAATTATTATTATTATTATTATTATACAAATATCGCACGACCATCAAGAAATAATAAGGCTTGGCTAAAAACGCCCTTATGGCGCAACTCATATTATTACACGGATAAGACAAATTCTACCAAAGATGTATCATCTGCAAATGATATTAGACACAAAAAATAAGAAAATATTGTATGATGCTTGGATTGGAAATATTATAAGATACGGTATAATACTTTATGGATTTGTGTTGGAGTACCTGATCAAAAGATTACAAAAAGTGCAAAATAAAATTATTAAAGTTTTATTTGGATATGAAGGAAAAGAACAAAAATCCAACGGTATTTTTAAAGAAAATGAAATATTAAAAAAAGTATAAAACTTAGAGATTATATTGTATTAACAAAAAATTATAATGTAAATAAATTTACAATCTATAATAAGGAGAAAGGAATAAAACTAAGGAAAAATAAACAAACTTGCCAAAAGAGATGTTATAGTACAACAATTTAAAAGACTTCAAGATACCAAAAAAAAAATACTATGATAATATAAACATAAATATGTAATAGCTAGCAAGTAACAAGATAATTAAACAATTATTATTATTATTATTATTATACAAATATCGCACGACCATCAAGAAATAATAAGGCTTGGCTAAAAACGCCCTTATGGCGCAACTCATATTATTACACGGATAAGACAAATTCTACCAAAGATGTATCATCTGCAAATGATATTAGACACAAAAAATAAGAAAATATTGTATGATGCTTGGATTGGAAATATTATAAGATACGGTATAATACTTTATGGATTTGTGTTGGAGTACCTGATCAAAAGATTACAAAAAGTGCAAAATAAAATTATTAAAGTTTTATTTGGATATGAAGGAAAAGAACAAAAATCCTATGGTATTTTTAAAGAAAATGAAATACTAAAAAAGTATAAAACTTAGAGATTATATTGTATTAACAAAAAATGCTCTGCATTAATTGTGGTGCCAACAATCCTCAACAAAGTCCCTGCGGATCTTAGAAAAACCATCACAGTTAGAAATATTAAAAAGAAGATTAAACAATGGCTGTTTGATACCAAGGGACTACAATCATGTAAAAAATTGTAAACTTCTTACATCTCTAAATACCACGTTACAAGACTGTAAATAATTGTAGTAATGTATTGATTCTTGTAACAATATTTATTTATCTGTTGTATATGCACTTAGTTAATGGTCAGTGCACATACAAGCTTTTAGCTCCGTGCTTTTTTGAATGTACCCTTGCTGTATGCTCATTGCTGATTAAACAACAACATTATTATTATAATTATTACGCAATTATTGAAACGGAAATTTGGCCTGATAACCTGAAAACAGATTATAAAACCTACTTACAAAAAA
Source organism: Lithobius niger (assembly GCA_023313725.1). Classification (NCBI taxonomy): domain Eukaryota; kingdom Metazoa; phylum Arthropoda; class Chilopoda; order Lithobiomorpha; family Lithobiidae; genus Lithobius; species Lithobius niger. The sequence goes on from JAHWFP010197260.1 coordinate 73,398, forward strand.
AAATTTAAAAAATCAATACTGTAAATACCTACCAATTGCATTACTTCCAACGCTTAGTAAAATTATTGAAAAATACTTTGCAAATTGTATTTACAAATTCCTATTGAAATTTATACTTCTAAATAACTCCCAGTTTGGTTTTAGACAGGGAATTGGAACTTTGGATAGCCTTAGTATGATCAACAACAAAATTCTTAATGCACTTTATCACAGTAAACACGTAGGTATCATTCAGATCAACTTAAAAAAAGCATTTGACACGATCGACAAAAAAATTTTATTTAGTTAACCTTCCGATATTTGTATCTGCGGAAAATTGTTGCATATTCTTGCAAACTATATATGTACAATAGACAAAGCAGTGTGAAAATTGCAGATTCACAAAGTGACTGGAACATTTTTGAATATGGTGTTTCTCAAGGCTCTATTTTAGGCCCTCTATTGTTTATTATTTATATAAACGATATCCTAGGAGAAAACTATCGATGTCAAATCTATTTATATGCCGATGATATTCTTTTGATATCGGTTAGTAACAAACAAGAAGTTATAGTAAATAATCTTCAAAACGATTTTGATGTCATAAATCAAAAACCTATCCAACAATGAATTATACATTAATAATGACAAAACAAACTTTATGCATGTACCTACCTCACACGTTTCCTGGGTCTGGTGTTCGATTCCAGGTTGTCTTGGCTTCAACACTTACGTCAGCTTAAAGACAAGGCTTTGCGGGCGCTTAACATCTTGCGGGTCCTGTCGGGCACTTCATGGGGTGCCGATCGCGCTGCCATGTTGCGCCTCTACCGAGCCCTTGTCCGCAGCAAACTTGATTATGCGTGTATGGTCTATGATTCGGCTAGTGACTCCACTCTCCGGATGTTGGACACTGTGCATCACAGTGGCCTGCGTGTGGCGACTGGGGCTTTTCGAACTTCTCCAGTGGTCAGCCTCTATGCTGAGGCCTCGGAGCCACCTTTGGCCATTCGTCGGCGACAGCTTGCCATTCAGTATGCTGTGCGTTTGCGTGCTGTGCAATCCAGTCCTGCTTGGTCCATGGTTTTTGGGCCAGACTTGCGAGTCGGTAGACGCAGGGTGGGTAAGGGTGATTTCCGCGATAGGCTCCAGCAGTCCTGTCAGGAGATAGCCTTTGAAATGCCCTGCGTCTTGAGGCTTGGGAGAATGCCAGTTGCCCCTTGGCTTGTCCCAGGTGGCAGTTTCATTTTTGCTCTGGCGTCCCTCCCGAAGGGTTCCACTCTACCAGCAAGGTACTTACAGGAGTTCCGGCGGCTGAGTTCTCAGTACGCCGGTTATCTGCGCCTGTTTACTGATGGGTCGAAGTCCGACGTTGGCGTGGCGTGTGCTTGTGTGTGTAAGGGTGTAACGGTTGCCCATCGCCTTCCATCAGGCTATTCTGTGTTCTCTGCAGAGCTTTTGGCTCTTGGTTTGGCGGTGGAATGGATCCTTGACCTTCAGGGCACGCATTTCATTGTCTTTAGTGATTCCATGAGTGCCCTAGAGTCCTTGGCGAATTACAATCCTCGGAACCCCTTGACACAACGTGTCCAAGCTTTGCTTTCTCGCTTGCCTGGCCAGCGGAAAACCGTGCTTTTCTGCTGGATCCCGGGCCATGTTGGGATAGCAGGGAATGAACAAGCTGATTCTGCTGCGAAAGGGGCCCTTTCTGGTCCGCTCGGTAGGGATCTCAGCCTTGTTCCCTCAGATGCCTTTCCAAGTCTGCGTCTGAGGTTACACGCTTTTTGGCAAACCTTGTGGGACAGACAGGACGGTAATAAGTTACGGGCCATTAAAGGCACTGTCGAGGAGTGGCACTCGGCGTGTCGCCGCAGTCGCCGTGAGGAGGTTGTGTTGGCCCGTTTGCGAATTGGTCACACCCGACTTACTCACTGTTTCCTTTTGCGGGGGGTTGACCCTCCTGAATGTTCTTGGTGTCGACGGCCACTTACGGTCCGACACCTACTTGTTGATTGTCGCCATCTTGATGGTGTTCGTCTTCGGTTCCATCTTCCGCATGACATTGCGCGTCAGTTGGGCGATAAGTCTGTCCTCCTGTCCGGTGTTTTTCAATTTTTGCAGGAGGTACAGATGTATGACAAGATTTAGATTTGGGGTTTGAATAACATCTCTGTAATGTGTGGTGCAGTGGCAACCCGGACCACTGCACTGTGACTGAGGTTGGCGCTAATGACCAAGCTGTCGACGCGCCATTAAGCCTCATTCCCCCCCCCTACCTCACATACCGAAAAAAAAACCTGTATTATCCGTTCACATAATGAAAATTGCATGTTTAACTCTTATTGTAACCGCTGTCCTAAAATCAATCAGGTTGCCTCGCTGTGCTATTTGGGAACTGAAATTGATGAAAACTGGAAATTTTATACACATATCTAAAATTTAAAGAAAAACATTCGTGGGATTATACCGATGCTATACTGAGCCAATAAAACATTTGGAATGGAAATTTATAAAAATGATCTATAAATCGTGGTTACTGTCACAGGTTCGCTATGCTTGCGTTATTTTTGGTTCAACCACCGACAATACATTAAAAAATTACAAAAAACATTGAATAAAACAATAAAAGCAAAAGTTAAAATGTCGACCAAAAATATTCCTAAAAAATTCAGCTACTTAACTTTACTAAATTATTCAAACTAAATGTAATAATCACAAATTTTTTTGATAACAATTATCAAAAAAGAACTATAAGAGTAATACAGCATGGTAACATGTTCCAACCTGGTGAAATTCCTATGGTAAAAGATGTCTAGAATATGTAGTACCCTCCATTCTCAGCCAATTACCATCTAAAATTCGATCGAAATTAACGAGAGGAAATATTAAAAAAATTGTTAAAAATTGGCTACTAAATCAAGCATACTGAATAACTGTATTCGTCTTGAAATATGATACTGTTAAAAAATTCTGTATAACAACTAGCGTTACATGATTGTATGTATAAATATTTTACATTCAGTGCACAAACAAGCCAATTAGGCTACGTGCATGCATATTATGTGCATAATTACAATTGCTGAATAAATATTTATTATAATTATTATTATTATTGAATTAATCGCTAGGTGGCGATTTGACAGGAGCTGTCAGTCATTGTTCTCTGTATATTTTGTGTGTTTTCGTCGTTTTTGTGTGGTTGCAGAATAGATTGATGATTTGCAGCGTTTCTCGAAATCAGCGTGGCTTTGCTGCGCCCTCTCTGAGTTTTCTTGGACCTTGTGGTGAGTTTTTATCAGTGTTTTAAATTTTGAATTGACGAATGTGGTTCTCCGGATCAGCTGATCTCGTGTGATAGAGGCGCAAATGACGTCACAATGTTAAACTTGTTTCTCAAACTTCACCTGTTTCCTAAGTGCAAACTGAATAAAAGACTGGATTGATCTTCAAATCCGGTTTGGTACACTTGTGCAAACTTCTGCAAACCTTCTTTATTGTTAGTAGATACTTTTGGATTGATATTTTTGTTTTCGTAGTGTTGAATCGACGCGAGTCTCCCTCCCCGACTTTCTCTTTTCGACGACGTGTAACATTCCAACGAACGGGAGCATTCATAGATGACGTCTATTCAAAAACGCGTTGTAAACATTGCGCTCAGATGACCAATGTGGGGAATGCTAAAACAAACTAGGAAGCAAAAACGATTTTGTGATCTGTATGGGGTGCAACAGTAAATATCACTATCAATGTGCGAAAATTAGTGTCTCTACTTGGAGCGAAAAGAGTCAAAAGAAAAAAGAAGAATGAAGATGTCCGAACAGATGTCGTAAAAATGATAAAAAAAAAAACAAAGAAAAAATAAATATGTTAGATGTGAATGAACACTCGGAAGACGAAGAACACGACCAGGAAGTTGATCAATATGTACCAAGCGATAAAACGTCACAGCAGGAAAAATCTCAAATAAAGCTAGCCGACCAAATTGGAGGGAAAAGCGACTCAGAAATATTATGTATTGCAAAAAACTTGATGATATGGAAGAAACGAAAAATGAAGTAAAATGAATTGTTACTTCTCTGAATTTCTTGTATAAGAAAAATGAAGAAAATGAAGAGGAAAATAAAGATCTGGAAATTTCCAAGAAAGACATGGAAAAACGTATAACAATTTTAGAGGAAAAGAAAGCAGAGCAAGAAAAATTTATCGAAGATTTGAAACAAGGAACCAATGAAAAGGACCATTGTGAACGAAACCGTAATCTTGAGATTAATCAGCTCGTCTGGTTCCCTGATGAACAAATTCCAGATATTGTAGGAAGACTTGCACATGCTTTCGGTGTTACCTTCTTCAAACGTGAAATGATTGATGCTGTACATCGGTTGCCGAATAAGAACAAATCAAAAACAAGTACATTGCTTCTACAGTTTAAGCACAGAGACTGCAGGGATGCTTGGCTCCAGGCAAAAAAAAGTTGTAACTAACAATATACAATAATGGAAATGGAAACCGTATTTATTTAAATGAAAACATGACCCCATACTACAGACAACTATTCTGGAAGGTTAGAACGCAAGCAGAAGAAAAAGGTTTTAAGTTTGTTTGGTTCCTCCGTGGACAAATTATGGTAAAAAAATGAAAATAATAGAAATGTGTTTATAGTCAGGAATGAAAGGGATTTAACTCAACTTTCATAGAACCTATAGGCCCTGTGAATGATATTCTTGATTGTGACTCTTCGCTTTCTGAGATTAAAAAATGATAACATAAAAATTGTTCATAACAACATACAAAGTCTTAGGAAGAATTGGGATCTTTTTAATTTTGAATTGAATCGTACTAATATTGATTGGGGGGTAATTTGCCTTACGGAAATTAATATCAAAAATGAAGAAATCCCATTTTATAATCTAGAAAACTATGTAAGTATCGCAAATACTCGTGATTCCACTAAAAGAGGAGAAGGCAATCTTATTTTTATTAAAAAAAACTTGTTTTTTTTTCACACGAATGTATGAAAATTGATGAAAATGATGCACTCAAAATTGATATATCATTTAACAATAAAACAGTCTGCCTTCTTGCGGTTTATCGCCAACTAGGAAACAGCAAAATAAATTTTTTGAAGGAATTTAAAAATTACTTAGACAGTATTAATGAAATAATAAGAATATTATTATAATGGATGATATAAATATATATACATTATAATTATTAAACCAAATAAACAAGATAAACTTCAAATTGTAAACTATGAAACTATGCTTGCTGCAAAAGGTTTTGAAAATAAAATAAATACAGCAACAAGAGAAGAGTGTTTAAATAATGTTTTAGTCAGTTCCTGTTTAGACTATTTCTTTGTAAAGTCAAAGGATTTTACTTCAAAAGCATTTACCTGGTTAAAAAAGATTTCAGTTCATTATTTTACCTTTTTATGTTTAAATTGTCAAAAAGGTGTTAAAACCCATGAACCAAGAAATAATTTTACTAGGTTTAATGACAAAGAAATTATTTCGGCTTTAAATGTTATAAATTGGAATTTTTTGACTAAATATGAGCATCCTAATGACATTTATGAAAATATTCATAAAACAATTAATTTATTTATTATAAAAACGTCTTGGTACACAATTGTAAAATTAGGCGAGCTAATGATAAACCAAGAAAAGGCTGGATAAATGACGAGTTAATTAGAATGATTAACGAAAAAAATAAATTACGGGATGAAATTAAGAACAAACATGTTAATGAAAATAAAACTAAATCTTATAGACGAATGAAAAATAAAATACAACATAAAATACAAGAGGCAAAACAAATTTATTATAATAATAAACTAAAAGATGCAAATAAAGATAATAAAAAACTTTGGGATGAAGTAAATCGGATGATTGATAAGAGGAAAAAAGATGGAATTGATGAACAAATAAAAAAATCTTTTAAGGATAAAACCACAACTGTAGTGGCGAACATTTTTAATAAAGATTTTGCATTAAAGGTGAATCTCTACAAAAAAATCTCTACTGAAAATCTCTACAAAAATATATGCTAAAAGAAAAGCTGCTTATAAAAAGTCTAAGAAATATACAAATAACCGAATCCAAAATAATGTTACAAACACAAAGAATCTTTTCTTGACTGATGTAAATGAAGGTAAAATTATTCTTATTATTAAAGAGTTACACAATTCTTATTCTACAGGTATTGATGGTTTTAAACTTCATTTTAAAAACAGTTGCGAAAACTCTGCTGTATTTATAAAAATCCTAATTAACAAAATTATTGAGCATGAGTATTGGCCAGACAAACTTAAAACACGAATACTTAGACCATTGATTAAAAAGGGTAAAGCTAATTTAACTGAAAATAATATATTGATCAATCTCTTTATTGCCAGTCATCAGTAAAATTGTTTAAAAAGTTATCTCAAATAAAATTCTGAATTTTCTAAATAAAAACAAATGTCTTTCAAATTTCCAATTTGGCTTTCGTAAAAAACTTAGTACCATCACAGCACTCTCGGAAATTAATGAAATTGTTACAACTGAACTTAACCAAGGAAAATATGTTGGTACAATACTGATCGACCTTCAAAAAGCATTTGACACAGTTAACCATGAGATTCTCCTTGTTAAATGCGAAAATATGGGCCTTAGAGGAAAAATTTTAAATATTATTAAAAGCTACCTAAATAACAGAAAAGCATGTACTAAAGTTGGCAATGAATACAGCAATACTGAAGATATTCTTTTTGGAGTTCCACAGGGATCAGTTCTTGGTCCTCTGCTTTTCTTAATATATATAAATCATGTTGAAGATATTATTGATAAATCAATTATTATTATATTTGCTGACAACAATATGTTGCTTTCTAAAAACTTTGAATTTAATGAAATGATGAACAATTTACAAAGTGAATTTGATAACATTAATGATTGGTTTATGAAAAATGAAGTTTATATTAGTGAAGATAAAACTGTTCAGCTACTGTTCAGCTGTTCAGAACTCCACATTAAAAAAAATTAATGACAGATCAATCTGGATTCACTCAGACCGTTGTACCTCACTAGTAAATGGTGACATTTCAAATTGTCATTTACCATGCTCTACCTTGAAACGAGTTGAAAATGCTAGATAACTTGGGATCGAAATTGATTGATCAATCTTGGGATTGACCTTCTCATTACTAAACTTAGTCGAATCATGCCAAAACTGTATCAAGTTCACAATATATTAAATATTAAGAATAAAATTGTTATCTACAGAGCATGGATTGAAAGTCTTATCAGATAATGGTATTGAAATTTATGGTTTGGCACCAAATTATCTTATTGAAAAACTTCAGAGAACACAAAATAGAATTGTAAGAATACTTTTTAAGAACTTTAATGGAAAAACTACTGACGAGATCTATGTTAAAAACAACATTTTACGCATTACTCAGCTGAGAGATTTTTGCATTATTCAAAAGAATTTTTTTACTTTTAAAAACAATAAACAACAACTTGGAAATTGTTTACTCCGTAAGTCATCTGTTAAATACAAAATTCCGAAATGGAAAAATGAATATGGTACTAGAAATAGGTCCTACTTTTTGCGATCTATTTTTAATAAATTACCAGCAAATATTTTATCAATTAATAATTACAATGCACTTAAAATTTGTAATGCGGTGAAATACTTATGACACGACCCCAAATACCGAATTTCATTGGTCTATGTCAATTTTGGGCGAAACTATAGGAGTTCAAAGTTTGACGTTTAACACAGAAGTTCATGCTGAGGCTTACATAAGCACCGCTACCGCGGTCCTTGATATCCAATCTTTAAAAATTTAATGCAGAGCACCGTGGTTATTACAAAGCCAAATGCATATGATATTTACAAAATTCTGAATAACGTAAAGATTAAATTTTCTACAGGATGTGATGGTTGCTATATGGCCCACTTTATTAAAACAAAAGATAAAACATCAGAGGTTAGTGATACCACTAATCTCTGCAGTCATTGAGAAGGAAACTTGGCCGGACGCTTTAAAATTGCAAATTATGAGGCCAATTTACACAAAAGGTGAGAAAGCTGACTGCAATAACTATGTCCGATAGCACTTTTACCTATATTGAATAAAGTAACTCAGAAATACTTTGCTCAATGCATTGAATATTACCTTAAAAAAATTCAATATTATAAATAAAAAAAAAACAGTTTGAATACCAGGGAGACAAAAATACTGTTATAGAGAGTTAGCGTAAATAAATAATCACACCACATGAGCACTTGATGAAGACAAATACATTGAAGCAATACTCAATGATTTACAGAAAGTCTTTGATACATTGGAAAAAGATATTTTATTAGAAAAAAATTATAGATTGGTCAAAGAGGTAAATTTTTAAGCAATATTAATAGCTATCTAACAAATATAGAACATGAAGTGTACAATTAAAAAATATCAGTAGTGTATGGGAAAATGTTCATTTTGGTGACCCACAAGACTCAATCATTGGTCCACTTTTATTCTATTATGTGAAAATGATCGTCAGACTAGTACTTGGAATACATATATTTTTTGTATGCAGATCACAATTTCCTACTATTCCTTAAACACGTCCAGAAATATGATAAAGCTGCAAAATTACTTCAATAAAATCAATAATTTTTTAGATCAGAATGAATAATACATCAGTAGTACTAAAAAAGTTTCATGCGAATTGGTATATCATTATGAATTTTGGCAATAAGGAAATTATAACATAGTAATAGATATAGTAAGTTAGCTAATTGCAACTGTTCAAATATAACAAAAGTCATAAATAGAAAATACTTAGGAATAGAAATTGATAAATATTGGAACTTTTACAATCACATTGACAATCTTATAACAAATTTGTCTGCTATACAAAGTGAAATGAATTATAAGTCAAAAAACAAAGCAAGCATTACTTGAAGGATGGAATATGTCACAAATACGACATGCAAGCAATATTTACAGTTCAGCATCAACGGGATTATTACAATGTTTACAAAAGTATTAAACAGGACCCTAAAAGCTTTATGCCAAATAAATATAAGACAAGTGAGATTTCAAAAGAAAATTATATTTTTAGTTTTGAACAACTCCTAGAGCATGGAATGATAACACAAAACTATTTTTCACAAGACTATGTAACTCCACTATTAGGAAAAAGCAGGAGTAATAATTGTTATTGGTTTAAAAGTCCTGCATGGCGAAATTTATATGGAAAAATAAATCCAAAAATTCCAAAAATATTCAACAGATTGTCAGAAAATTAAAGATACCTGTTTTTACATTATGAAAAATAAAATAAAGGAATGGGTATGGGTAAATGACCAGACACCTGAAAATAATTGAGCTCTGTGAGGGGTTTTAGAACTTAAAAACGGAGTAATTTATTGTCGGAGCGAAGTGTAGCCTATAACGGGCACCAACCTGAAAAATGTTGGTTGGTTGGTTGCACATTTTTAGTCTGGGTGGAGCCAAAATGAAAGATCGAATTGGAATGAAATTTGATACAAAGCTTGATAGCCCCAAAAGTATTGCTGAGCCAAAATTGCCATTAATTGAACAATTATTACGGGGAAAATATCAAATTTCGAATTTATTTCTAACACACACCATTGTAAATTTGGAATCGTGAATAGTTAAGGAATTCTGACGAAGCACACACCAGGCTGGTGGTAGAAAAGTGAACTTAAAAAAATTAAATGTTAGTTGCTTCTTTCTAGCTGTTAACCATTTTCGACGTAACTCAATAAAATAATTACATTTGATCGTTGCATTTAACCACTACAAGATGAAATGAAAACATAAAAAACAAAAGGATGTCATTAACAACACTAATTAGTCTCATTTGAAAAATAACGCTTGGAGAAATTCACTTCAGCTTGGTGACGAAAGTGGCATTTACACTAGCGATGGAAATCCTGAATATGGAACTTGAAATCGTCATATCAAGGTGAAGCAGTATGTATAAAAGGAAATTACATAACGGACGACGTGTTTATTAAAAAACATGAAACAATAATATGCCTTCAGCTAATAGTTTAAAGATTTCTCGTTGCCACGATAACTTGAAGTCTGAAAACCAAAACCGTGTTGCATGATGGAATAGGCCTAACTATCGAACCCAAGTTGTTAGCTGCTACTTACGAAAGGCCAGGAAAAATTAGGCCTAAACGCTAAAAATTAGGGCTATTACCTAAGACTAGGCATAAAATCGAACATATTTTTAACATAAAATTGAGATGGGTATTATTTTTAGATTATTATAATAGGGATCGCTGTTGCAGTGCATAGTGTGTTTTGTTGGTGGGAGTGTCAAGTATTATACCAGCGGCAGCATTGTGAACCTTTTGAAACTTGATTATTTTTAAAAACTATCATGCTGATTGTTTGGCTTGCAGTTAAATGGGTAATTATTTTTTATTAAATACGGACTACACTTTTCACAGCAGTTGCTGTAAACAATGAAACGATTATTGGCGGCGGCGGATCAGACAGCAGTGGCTATGCGCTGTTTTATTTTAATTCAGCGGTGATGGTGGTGGGCTGTAAAATGAGGCTACAAATAGCTAAACAGAAACAAAGTGCTGGAGCAAACGAAAGCCTATTACAATAAATAGGTAAAATAAGAAGTCCAGCAAAGAGCAGTAGTACGTCACACCAAAAACCAAAAGGCAAATAGTCCAACTTAGCTAAGTAAATATTGCACCCAGACTTTTTAGGAGCATTAACAAACCTTTACAATAAAAACTAACTATCAGTTTGAAATTAAGATCTATTCCCTCCGAGTACAATAGAGCCAAAGCCGATTTCCTAGTTTGTATATGTTTGGGTTTACATATTAATTTGAAAGCTAAGTATTCGATGTTAACATTTGTTAACACTTGAGGTGTTGTGTAAACAAAAGAAAGCAAATATTGATCATTTTATGAGAAAAACATTCACATCAGAAATTAAGTGAAATAGCAAATGGTTTTCATGATAATTTTTTTGCTCAATACCAAAGTTGAGAGAAAGTGATAAAGAAAAACACGAAGAATACAAACTCGGGAATTATCTTAAAAAATACAAAAACCAGGTAACTTTAAAAACAACGTGAGTAATACACTGTTTGTAGACAGAGCAGAGGAAAATGACGTATTAGTAATAATAAATTAATTATAAGCACAAGAGCAACAGGGATTGATAAAATTCAGACCGATCTTCTAAACCAATAAAAAGTTAATACAGCTAAAGCAATCAAAATATTAATAAATAGCATGATTGAAAAAGAACTATGGCCAGAGAACCTAAAAACACAATAATAAGTCCGATCTACAAGAAAGGAGTGAAAACAGATAAAAATCACTTTAGACCTATTGCATTACTCACTTGTATAAAAAAAATTGTAGAACATTTTTTTTGAAAACAGAGTAAGAATTTTTTTTTAGAAAAAATGAACTATTAAAAACTAGCAAAAATCCACACGGATATACAAAAAAGATAGGTACAAACGGTCTACTAGTTGCAATCAATGATATCATAACACAAGCATTAAATGAAGGAAAATATGGTGGAGTAATATGTAATAGTCATAGTACCCCTGACAAACCGTACGGTCCTTATTACCCAATGGGCGATACCCCAAACATGGCCAATCCACGATAACTACATCAAGATGACGTCGAGGCAAAGTCGAGACATCCCCCGACGTAGTTCGAGCGGATTGGCCATGTAAGGGATGTCGCCCATTGGCTCATAAATCCCATACATTACGCCACGGGTACCATAACTGATTTATCGTTTGGTCCCTAACTTTTGAAATTAAAAATAAAATTTAGAGTAAATGGAAAGATTGCCTTCACAAATGAATTGGAAGGTCTGTGGTTTAAATAAATTTTGTGTCGTCATTTTTGCATAATTTTGTTTTGATGAATTCAGGCTTGCGGCCGATACCATTTGAGCGAGAGGGGTGGATGGACAGAGGTGTGTGTCTAGAGGGAGAGATTTTTATTTTTAAAAATAGGTTTACGAGATACATGTTTTTTTAAAAGTCATTGGACTGATGTCTATTATCTTGTTGCAAATTACGGAAATTTCATCATGAAAAATTACGTCGCTCACCCTAGGTTAACCTAAAGGTTTTAAAAAATGTGTTTTTAATTCTCTCATTTTACGTAAAATATGACGTCTTTCTTTAATTTGCATAATGTACTTTCTGAGCGAGGGTCTTTGCGTTTAAGTCATACTCTGATGAAAAACGAAGGTTTGGACGACAGAGAAGACGTTTTAAGCTTAATAACGCCCAAGAAAAGGTTCGGTTTTCATCTCCATCTTTAGTCACTGGGGTCATTACACAGACAATTCAGCGCTAATGTATTCCTGTGAACTAACTGGGCAGTTAGGGACATTATAGGTGTAATTTTCGAAGGGGGGAGGAAAATAGGGTGACGCTTAATTTAAAAGATGAAATTTCATGTATCTTTTGTATACGTTATGTCAGTTGGTGTTTTCGAAAGGCTGATGCAAGTTCACGTTAGATATATGATTTGCAGTTAGCAGCTGTGTTTTTTTTTACCAGCTGTGTTCGCCCCTTTATGAGAGATTGTAGGAAGTTTGTTCTTCTCGCACCGTGTGGTGAGGCCATGGAATGATCTCCCAGCTGATGTTATCTAAGTATCATCATTGGCTTCTTTAAAATAAAACTGAGACTGGTTAATCTCCGTAACTATGTTAAAATTAGTTTAAACTAAACAAGGGCTTTGCTTGCAGTGCTTTCACTTGGAATGTACACATTTTCAAATTGTAATTTTGTATTTAAGTTTATAGTTAACTTGGGCAGGGTGTCAATGGATAAAACAAGTTCCATTCCCTGAGTCTTTGTGTCTCCAAGTTTCTTACCTACTGACTTACTCTGCTTTGAGCTATAAAATAAAATATAGCGCATTAACATTAACAGCACAAAACAAGATGTTTTGACTGAAAAAAATCATATTAGGCATTGTAAACACTTAATCTGAAAAGTATATTTTCTACTGAAGAAAAAGAAACTACCCTTCAAGAATGTGTTCACACATTCTGTGAACAGTCCTGTAGTCTGTATGGCATCACGAGGTCTGGGCAGGCTCACCATAGTGCCAGTCTTGTAGGTTGCAATCATGGTGTAACCTTTGGTGACGATCATGTCAAATTTGGGTGTGCTCTAGGTGCCGTCTAGTGCATGTGCAACTTGTCAGTGGTGGCATGGCATCTGTGGTAGGCCTTTGGCGCATGCATAGCACAGACGTATTAGGGTGACAGGATGGAATAAGTCCTGTGGATGTAGAATGAGTCCATAAAAAAGTCCATAATTGTGTGGTTGAGTCATAGGCTACATTTTAGTAGTGTAGGATTGCCCTTTGGCATTTTACCCACTTTATTGGTGAATGGATACTCTGACATAATGTCATAATATTCATTCATCTCACCTGGTTGAACTACAGCATGAAGATTAAGTGTGTTTGTGGCCCACCATGAAATGCGTGCCTGGGGATCAAAGGTGGCATAGTTATTGTTTTCAAAAAGTCCCGGAGTTCCTGATTTGTTTTGCATAGTTCTTTATCAGAATCCCACATTATAACTCTGGCCACGTACAAAGGTCTCCTTATCGAGCGCTCACACGTGCAGCTCTCCCAGTGCAGAGTGTAGTAATGGGTTGAGAGTACCGGCCGGGTGATTTGCAGGACTCCCATGGAAAATTCACCGTGGAATTCCAAAGACTCTTTAATTTATTGCTATATGTGTCTGCAAAATACCGGCCAATTTTCTCATTGAGACCATTCCTTGCATGCTTAAAGGTGACACCTCTTTTATATTCCTCCATAAAAATCCATTGCTGGGTCGCAATACTATCCTTTTTAGCACTGGTGGAGTTTTGGAGAATGGCAATAGTATTTGGAAACATCCAATTTTTCCTATAGGCTTTGTGCAAACACTCTGGGTAGAGTAACTCCGGGTAGAGTAACTGATTTCTAGAATGGGTGTACTGAGGTTACTCCGCAAAGAGGGCTTTAATCATCTACAAAAATTAAAAAAATAGCAAGTGCTCATTTTTTTCTGGATTCAAACTGGAGCATTGCTCAGTTTGTAATGCAGTTACACGGTTTACAAAATAAATTTCGTACAAATTTTGTAATACAAAAAGGTAAAAACAATGCAGGCTGGGTTTAAAGTACTCAACAAGACCTTCACTTTAGCTTTAGAAAATTACAAATTATACACTTTTTCATGCAGTTTAAACCTATAAAATAGGCACTTCACATTATTATTTCCATCCCCCCAAAAAAGCCCTTTGTGATACGCAACACACTATTATTGTTTGTATCGTATCACAAGTTCGTTTTGTTTCCTAATTTAGGCGTCACACAATATAAAAATACGAATATAATTTCTAACTAGATCGACTTACTTTCTAATTCGACTTACCAATTCGTGAAAATCAATCGATGATTAGATAGAGTTGGAATCCATGTGAAAGTTGAAGCGGTAGTGGATTGGGAGAAAAAGCCGTAAGAAGTTGTATTGTTGGTTTCGGGAGAAAGGTCGCAAAGAAACATTTTGAAGCACAGTAAAAACAATTGTTTATGTGTGGGGAAATGACAACCAAGTGACGAAAGTAGGGAAATAGCTGTGGCTGATACGGTCGTGACTTTACGTTGTTGTCTTGTATTGCAATCAACCAATTAGCTGCACTCCTAATGCTGTCAGTTTCAACCAATCAACATTAAATATACACTATACAGCATAAAGTTAATGACTCACTTAACTCACTTGAAGACACAATGACGCTGTTACCAAACAAAAATTGTCTTTCTTAAGAATTCTTAAACCACCATAAGAATTTTTACGTCAGTTTTATTTCTAGTCTACGTTTCTCATTTAGTGCGACTTTTTTGGCAGGGTCTTTTGTCTTTCTTTTTATGAAAAACTAGATTATTAATACAGGCAACTGCTATTTCTTTCTTTGGGACAGGGAAATTTAAAAAACGTGCTAACGTGAGTTTAAATATAAAACACAGGTTAATAAGCAAATGCAGAAAAAAACTGATGGTCCAGGGAATTTCTAAGTCCATTTTTTTTAAAAATTTGTGCATGTTTGTTTGTTGGATGGTACAGTAATGATTGTTGAGCTGGTGGTAAAGCGTTTGCAGCCGTCAGGTGATAGCTTTAAAAATTCACGTACTTGCTTTTGTAAAGAAACGATTTCAGTCAATTTAAAATAGTGCTCTGGTCGAGCACTCAAAAAGCAGGCTGTTGTTTATGGATGTTCGCAGTTCGTTTGAGTTGTAGGTTAAATGAAAATTTAAAAACCGCTAGTGAAACGAAATCAGTGACCACGTTAAAAATGTATGAACAAGAATTAACGTGAGTTTTACTACTTGAACTACATCTACTAGGCTGAGCGAGAACAAGTTCTATTATTTAATTTGGTGATGTCCCAGCCATGACTGGATTTCAATAGTGCCAAATCCTAATAAGAGTTTG
The DNA here is from genome assembly GCA_023313725.1 of Lithobius niger. NCBI lineage: Eukaryota > Metazoa > Arthropoda > Chilopoda > Lithobiomorpha > Lithobiidae > Lithobius > Lithobius niger. The sequence goes on from JAHWFP010197260.1 coordinate 88,900, forward strand.
TCATTCTTACGATTTTGCCCATATTTCTATTTGTGGTTTTAAATACAAGTTAAAGGATCTTTACTGTAATTTTTTCCTTCTCTCCAAGAGCAATCTGCAAACAAACAGACTTTACACTGTCCAAAATTTAATTTAATTTTCAAGTAGTAATTTATTTATTTTTTGCCCAAAAGCAAAACAAGCTAACATGAGTCCATTGGACAATTGAACAATACAAACCTGGACTTGCAATGAACGACTTTTAAAATGTTCTTTGAACATCCCAAGTTAAAAATCCAATTCATTAAAGGATACAAATTAATATTTTTTTGGCCATTGCTTTGCTTTTATGAATGAGAGTGACGTAATGGCCCAGTGTATAAAATAATAATTCTGCTGTAACAAACTTTTAGACAACTTCTTTGGTTTTTACACTGAGTAAGTTAAAGGGTGTTTATGACTGAAATGGTCATTGTAACATTTTTTGTTATTTTAAATAGTCGTTGAGTGAATTTGTAAAAAAAAATCCAACTATTTAAAAATGCCTAGCTACTCCAATCTGGGATAATAAATTTATTGAATTTGTGCTCTTCTGGCCAAAACCACTGTAGGCAGCATAATAATCTAGATTCCTAGTTAGGTAATCATGGCTTCGTGTTCAGAAGTCAAGGTAAAGTCACCAGTCTAACTCTTCTACTGTAATCTTGATTTAAAAAACTTAGATAATTGTGTACTGAATAGTAGGGTATCTTGAAAAAAAAATTTTCAGGTATTGTAAATGCCCCCTTCCGACGTTGTTGCATATGACAAATTCTGACCACAAAAATTTTAGATTATTTTGTAAATTCTAGACCCCCGCCCACCTCAATTGAAATTTTTCCGAATTTTAGCATTACAACAGCATGTGCTTCACTGTGTTTATCTTTATATTTCTACAACAAACTTTCAAACAAACTACAAAACGAGTTTAATGTTCTCAATAATTATGTAGTACTGATTATAGTATATAGTACGCTAATTTAGAATGTAATAGAGTATACATTAAAACCTTGATTTCAGCAAATAGAGCCATTGCCGCTTCACCAATGTCCAATTGGACATGTCCACGATGTGTCACTGGGCCTGCTCTGCTGCTGTTTTCACTTACAGTCTTGCAGGTTCTGTAACGTGCTTTTCTTGAAGTTCAGAGTGGCTTTCCACGCATACTTTACAACTTGTAGCCAATATTGCTGCCGCAGTTCAGCATTAGAAATTGTAGTGGAGTAGTCCTGAATTAGTTTTACGGCACGTTCTGACAGAACATTTACAACTTTTACAACAAACACCTCAGCTTCTTGTAAATCGGGATCAAGTTACCGCTGGTTTAATGGCTTCCTTAGGTAGTGAGTATCAATGTCTATGGCACTAAATAAGAACCTAGAAATGGGGCCAATAAGAGTTACCAGCATTGGGCTTGAATTCAGTAATGAAAATGTTGGCATTGCTCTTTCAAACTCCTTTGGTCTCCCAAATTTCTGAAAAGCACGAGCAATCTGTTACTCTTCAGCATCTGAGACAAGATTCAAGAAGAGACAGAAAACTGCACACTGCAGGGAGTACGGTGTGTGCTGAAGTGACATTGCTGAGTTCAAGCCCAATGCCAGTTACTCTTATTGTTACCAATTTTTGGATCTTATTTAGTGCCTTGGACATTGGCACAGACTGGCTAAAGAACCCAGTAAATCAGTGGCAAATTAATCCTGATTTCCAAGAAGCTGAGGTGTCTGTTGTATAAGTTGTAAATGATTTGTCAGAACGTGCCGTAAAACTAATTCACGACTACTGTACTACAATTTCTAACGGTGAACTGCAGAAGCAATATTTGCTACAAGTTGTAGAATATCAGTGGAAAGCCATTTCAAAGTTCAAGAATATCACATTAAAGAAACTGCAAGATTGTGAGTGAAAACAGCAGCGCAGCAGGCCTATTGCTACAAAATGGACATGGATACTGGCCAAGCGGCAATGGCTCTATTTGCTGAAATAAGGTTTTAACGTATACTGTATTACATTCTAAATAGGCGTATTATACACTATAGTCAGTACTATGTAATTGTTGGGAACATTAAAATCAGTTTGTAGTTTGTTTGAAAGTTTGTTTTAGAAGTGTAAAAATAAACATAGCGATGCTCATGCTGTTATAATGCTATGGAATATTAGTTATAATGCTAAAAATCGCTAAAATTTCAACTGAGGTGAGCGGTGGTCTAGAATTGACCAAATGATCTAAAACTTTGGGTGTGGTCAGAGTTTGTCATATGTAACAACATAGAGGGGCATTTAAGCTAGCTGAAAATTTTTTTTTCAAAATGCCAGACTGAATAACTGTCAAGACTGAACTTGCAATAAACAGCTCGCGTTGAACTCAAGTGAAGTCCATTTTAAATAAGGGCGAAGTTAAAATCCGAAACATTGAAGAGTGAAAACAAAATAATAATAATTCTGTTGTTGTTGTTGTAATGGTGACAGTTCAGTTGATTAAAATTTTATACAATTTTTATTTTTGTCAACTTCTTTGAGTGTGCTTTGGTTTTAGAGAACCGCTGAATACTGAATACAAAATAATAAAAATTATAATAATGTTGTTGTCATGGCGACAGCTAAGTGGTTCGCAATTTCAAGCAGTCTATCCATTTTTAGCCATTTTGTTGGGTATGCTTTGTTTTAGAGAGCCACCTTTGGTGTACTTTTACAGAGGTTGTAAATTAAAAGAAAGACTTTTCATTTTGGATGCGATGACATTTACTGAACTGCTGAGAAGTTGTATTTACAAGTTAAAATCATTTGCCTCGTCTGTAAAATAGATAATTGAAAAAGCCAAGGTTACCAAGATAAAAACAACACGCAGCGAAAAATCGAACTGAAGTCTATAGAATCGAACTATAGTCAAAACTGAACATGATTAACTTGAAATGACTGAAATTGTATGGTACAAGTCTTTTATCACAATGCTACGCACATATGCAGATACCTCATAAAGCTTGCTTCGTGGCATACACAGCTCACTTTGCTACGCAGGTGCTCACCTGCAGGGACCAAAGTCCGAGTTTTGGTTTTTCAACACCTTTTTAAATATAAAAATGTCACTTGCTTACCTGGCTTTAAGATAAGCTTTCCTGTAATACAAGTCATGTGTAGGCCTTGCTAGCTTCCTTTCTTTTTAAAAATTGGACAAACAGTTCTACTGCAACCAACTTAAAACTGTCTGCTGCCCCTTTAAGGTTGGCTTTCTCTAACACTATGCATATATAGGCCTTACTATCCCTCCCCTTTTTAAAATGGTGCCCTCTGATTGGCTATTCATGTAACGACTTGCTTCCAATGCTAACTGAGTTAGGAATTTATTTTATTATTATAAACTAATTTAAAATAGCAATACAGCAATGTAACAAAACGAGATGGCCGACTGCTTTGCATTTTGGGTAGCATTAAACATTTTTGGGCAAGGTGATGTCACGTGACTTGAACTCTTGCACTTAATTTCCATTTATTTATTTATTTAATAGTCCAACACTCGAAAATTAATCTGGCCGACCATGTTGCATTATGATTTGCTATCCCACGTGACTTTCAATGCAATAGCAAGTTTAATAGCTACAAATAGGATGAGTGTAGTAACAATCCTTGTTAGCTGAACTGGTAAAGGATATAGTCACTAACTCATTACATGAGACACACTGCCTTACCCTAAGAAAAATAATTTTTCATAAACAATACTAAGGTGAAAAATAAAAATAAAAAGACGCAGACAAAGTGAGATTCAAGATTCAACGCAGACACTGGAAGATTCAGTAGCAGACGACTTTTTAACCAGCTTATAGGAGTGACGTAATAGGACCAGGAAGTTAGGTTCACAGGAACAGGAAGTGTGGCTCACAGGAACTGGCAGTGATGGTCACAGGAAGCAGAAGCGACGTCATAGGGGAAGGCATGTGCTTATCAAGGTGTAGGAAATTTGCTTTGAATGGCACCACATCAGCATTGAGCACAATGAGTCAAAAGATTAGCAATGACGTCATAGGGGAATTGGATGGAGTTCTCGTCTTACCTCGGGGGGCCCCAAGAAGTTTGAATCTATATTTCTGTTTCATCTACTATCTTACCACAATGAGCAATATGTCATTTCCCGCAACAAAACTTCAAGCCTGTGAAACGAAGCCAGCTAGGGAACACAAACTATGTTCAAACTATGGAGAGGAATCAATGTAGCATTACACACTCTTTAAGAAAATAATACTCGCATTCTGATTAGAGAATACACTCTCTTAGTATGTCTGATGCATTGCAGTTGTGTCAATTTGATAGGCTAGGCTTGTAGTTGCCCCAAGTTTTAAAGTTGCAATGTATTATGTCTGATGCATAGCAATGGTTCGTGTTTGATATTGTCTTTCAGTGGCTGAAACTCAACGAGTGTTTTGATTACAGTTTTTAGTTTATTATTTTTTGTTTAGATATTAGGTCTTGTAGCAATTGCGTAGAATAAAATATAGAGTTTGTTTAAATTTTAGTTTTTCGTGTTTGTCATAATCTGTGATATTGCGCGACCTTTTTAATTTTTTTAAATTGATTTTTTGGTAATTTGTTCACCCTTTTTGACTGTAAGAAAATGAACTCGGGCTTTCTAGAATTGCATGCTATAGATTTTAGTTGTGTTTTGACTAAGTTTACGTTTTTTTAGAATTGATTTATAACAGTGCAACTTATAGTTTGTATGGAGGAGTCATGCAAGCCAGATATTCAATACACTTCATCATTTCCAGTTACCCGACCAATACTTTACATGCATCCGGAAAACATGAGAAACACGAGCCAGATGATGCTGTGAACAATACCGAACAATACATTTAGGATTACTACCAACACTATAACAAAACACAGTCCTTCTACGTATTACCTAGCTCACTAACCGAAGGACCCTCCATTCTCTATCCACAGTATGCAGAATTAATTTTGCCCAGGGAGGACAGGAACCTTCCTTTTCCAAGGTCTTTTAAGATGATCCAATCGGTTTTTAAAAGTTTAAGGACGTTAAAATGACTTCCAGACCACCAGTAGCTAGCTAGCAATCTAGCCACTCAGTAACACGAAAATAACAATTGTTGGTAAGAAAAGTTGCCAACGTTTCAAAACCATTGACCTACGTTATGGGGACGTACTGCACGATTTTCCCTAGAAATAGTAACCATTTTTGTCACATAAAAATAATTTATCCTGCTCCTCATTCTAGTCTACAGACCGTTCACTTCAGATAAAGAAACTTGTTTACGCTTACTGTCCTCATGCAACATACAACACTTTGGAAACAATAACAATAACAATAACACGAAAGAACTTGGTGGCAAAATGCGTGTATTATTAAACACGTTGTTGGAATAAATTATTTAGACCAAGCAGAATTGGATGAGTTAATAAGACAACTGCGCAAAATGAATGAGTGGGGGCAGTCATTCGTTGGAACCTGCCCCTATTCAAATCTGGGCAGCGAGACTGTCATGATTCACAGATTGTGTTCACTGATGCAGTATGCGTTTTTTTTTTGCGATTTAGTTTTATTTGCACACCATACTCCACAATTTACCATGATTTGCACATATATGTATATGGGGAATGAATTTTCTTATGAAGTAAGCTTGAATAAAGGAGCTGGCTAGTCATTAAATGTACACCCATCATAATTCTGAACTACGTGACATTGCTTTCGTAGAGAAATTTAGTTGTTAGTTTCATGGTAATTCCATGTGATATTCATCGTCATTGTTCTATATTTCTTAACTAAGCATAGCCTACAACTGAGTTCAGAAGATCACAATTACTCGGCCCTGCAAGATATGCTACTTTGTATTTTCCGACCGTATTCGTTTCGCCATTGTTATTTTCCGATGTAATTGAAATTTATTTCAGAATATTTCTCGTAACCACATCACGTATATGACTTCTGTGCTTTGCTCAACTTACACCACTTCTGCCCAGTGCTTTGCCAACGAAACTAACCATTGATTTTTGAGAGTGCTTCTGAACAGCTCTGCCACCACGTTCGAGATTAGCAGTTAACATGATAAAAACAAATTGTGAAAATAACCTCAATATTGTTTTTTTTTAACATTTGTAACTATTTTCGTATTCTATACACTAAAAGAACTTTCACTATGGGTTATTGTAGGAATGGGTTTTTTGTTGCTCATATAGTGCTCAGGTCACTAATTTTATAGATCGTTCTTCGTTACTGCCACCAGTCAAAATTGACTGATAAAAATGTGAATGTCTTATGAAATATTTGAGGTAGGAATTTTTTTACAAACTCTGTGGTATCATGTGCCAAGGCTTGTATGTCAGGAAATTTTAAATAAATTAGAATAAAAAAGCGAACGTCATCCTGCCCCAAGCATATAAACCCACAGACAGACAGACAGACACACAAAATCCAATTTCAGTCGAGTATTTCACCTTGCTCGCTTCGCTCCTCCAACCAAATAGCGGTCTTGGCAATGCAGGGATGTCTTCACAACAGTATTATGGGAACAATTAATGAATGACTAGCCTTTTCGATGTGAAGAACATAGCGTTCATTGAAGAGATTGTTTAGAAGACCATGGTTTAGGAGATGGTCTGTGCAGGGTTCCAGAGGGGGGGGGATTGAGGGGGGGTTCCAGAGTTCACTGGTTATAGTAATAATGTTATCTCAATGAAATACAAGTTCATAAGCTCGCCAAGGGCTTATACTATTTTTAGTGCTATGATATCCGATGGTTTGCTGTTATGTTTCCTTTTCTCCTATATATACAACGTTTTTTGCGTATTTATTTACCTTTTCCATAATAGAATGTATACTTTAATATCTTGTAACATTCTTAGGGTGTTATTAAAGTTATCAGAAATACATAAAGTAATATGCTTGTTAAAAATCAGAAGTTTTGCAATTAATTATCATTATACTAACAACTCTGTTTATAACACAGTCTGATTGGCTATTTTAGATAGGTTGCATCTGTGTTGGTTGATTGGTTTTTCATTTTCTGTGAAATAAATCGTCTTTTTTGTTGCTTTTCTTGTAAATGACTGAGTGTAGGATTCTGGTTGTATACTTTTAAAATATTAATGAACAAGTATTATTACAGTCACTTTCATTCTCCAATGAACATTAAGAAGCCCCTCTCTGTCCTCAAAAACAACCCAAATGCTATAAACAATGGATTGCAGAGCTTTCAACATTGCTACACCACCATATACAACAAACAATGGACTGCAGAGCTTTCAGCATTGCTACACCTCCACATACAATAAACAATGGACTGTAGAGCTTTCAACACCACTACACCCCCAAAACCATGAACTTTCCATTTCTTTTCGTATCTGCCCCACCAGGAGCCGACTTATGAGGGACATCATCACCGCACCCAACAATAATAGCTTCAAGACCAAACTTGATTATTTCTTATCTACAATAACCATTCGTTTACAACCATAATTCTTGATTCCTCCCAGAATCAAAAGCTGCAAGTTTCCTGCTGGTGCTTTTTAATGTCAATGTAAAGGTAAGTACAATGATGCTACTTTAGTTTCATCTTTGGAAAGCCACAATAACTTTAAAAATCGTAGACAAATCTTAGACAAAATCTTGTAAAAAATGAACTAAGTCTGCGAATCAGTTGACGTCTTCAGCTCACTAAACAAAATGAAACTGAGTGGCTACGGGTTTGATCTCTCAGTCCTGAACTAGGGTATATAGACCTTTCACGTCTAACCAACTCGTCGAATAGATCTCACGTCTTTCTAATGCTGTTGCACTTTAGGAGAGGAGTAGGTGCAGTGGGTGGGAATGGGAGCGATTCAACTCACCACGTTCCTCTAATCCCCGATCAACTGGCTGAACGTTTACTTCGTTTCATGATGTTTGTATGCTTTAATTTCAAACAATCCTTCAGGAGGCGTTTGCCTGACCTAGGAAGAACATGGTTATGGTTGAAGGGACTTGATATTAGATTTAGGTGGATATACAGACGTTCTTAAATTGCTAAGTCCGAAAGTGACGTGAGTTGAAGTCTACTTGAGTTAAAGCAAACGTAAGAGAGGGCTTTGTACCCTCCCTGCAAGTTGTAGGATACTTGAGTTTAACTTACCTGTAATTCATTCTTCCTGCAGTAAGGTGGCATCATAATGATCTCGTAACGTCCACTTGAACTGTCGACAAACTTCTTTTCACCTGTAAACACACACAAATCTGGTTAAATATGAAAGAAATTGTATCACTAAGCAATGAATTAAAAGATGGATAACTTGAAAGCGAGTCTCCACTTTTGCTGGAATGTATCCCAACAATAGGGGAAATTTTGTATTCACTGCAATGCTTACTGCTGTCTGTGCACATCTTCGCCTACTGTGCTGTCAAATTGAACTCAGAAGGTCAGCTTCTCTGGTAGGGATGTGGCGCTTGTACAGTTCTTTACTTATTACCCCTCCCTCCAGCTCCCTCCCCCCCAAAAAATTAAATCCTGGAACTCAGTGAAATCAAATGAAATTATTTAAGTTATGATAGGTAAATTATTAAGCGTACTCTGGCTTACAATTCTTATGGCGTACAACTCAACACTTTAACATCAAACAAATTGTTTACTTGTAATGATTCTCTCATTTATCTCGATTCTCTCGTTAAACAGGTTGCCTATTTAAAAGAGAAGCAAACTTGGTAGTGAATGTTGATGACTCTTTAGTCTTCAAAACTACTCCGACTTCTGCCGTGTTTAGTTTCACTGCTACCACACTTGACTTGATATTGGAAGGCTCATCTCTTGTGTTTTGCAGGGCATGCATGAAGCGCATCTTCTGCTCTGTTTTCATGTGCTTTACACAAGTGCACCATTCCTCTGAAGGGATATCATACTAGATCTCTCCTCCACCACTAGCAACGGTCCTGTCTGTAGTTGGCAAGTCTTGTGTGCCTTAGTCTTTGGTCGTTTCTTCCCCTGTTTTGAAAACTACCCATCTCATTCTCGAAATTCCTTATTGGACCGATGTTACTTGATGCAATGAAAGTAAATTCTGCAATCATATCCATATTGTCTGCATCTACCTCAACATGCTTCCATCTTCACGTACTGTTATGCACAGATTGGAAGCCTTGGGTTCAAAGTGACGTGACGTTATAAAGGGGTCCCAAACCACAGTTCTCAAGAGTGCAAGTTGATCAGGATGTCATTTGAAGATAGGTACAAAATGACGTGGGTAGGATTCAAATTTTGAGAACAGCCAGTAAAGTTCAACGTAAAAACATATCAATAACAGCAAAAATTCACTAAAGAGCCTAGTAGTCTAAAGTAGTACCGTAGTAGGCCATAGGTGACATTGCAGGTTCCCTGGCCAATCAGGAGTTATGTAAAGACCCAAGATGGTGGCGACGAAGGTGGCCGTACCCCCAAAATGTTACAGTTACGGTTACGGTTCAATGGTTACGGTTAGGGTTACGGTAATGTCATCGGTTACGGTTTTGTGTTCAATATAGAATGTGATAATGTCCTGACAAGTTTAAAAGGTATGTCTGTTTACATACGTGGCTAGACGTATGCACTCCTGGTCAAAAAACGTAGGTTCGATGGTTAAGTAAGTCAGTAGTTGTAGTAACATGTGTAGGCTCGTCACATGACATTAGTACAAAATAAATCATGACAGTACACTGGTGGCATATAAATGACAAAGAATGCTTGAGATGTGTGAAATATAACAAAAATAGTCTTAGTATATATATAGTAGACGTACGATATGGGTTGGAAACGCACAAACATACCCCAAAAGTAAACAATAACAAAAAGAAAACAAAAAAAGAAAAAAATTCCTAAAGTCCAGCACAGAGATGAAACCGGGTCGTTTGAATGAGTGGCCTCAATGCTAACCTGTGTACTGAGATTATTAGTTGAAAGAAGAGGTAAATTGTTGGTAGTTATAGGTAGAATAATTTTTTTAACTGCTACTAGCTTCCCCACATATCCGATGCTGAGCCCTTCCACCACGTCAAGGTTCAGTTATTCGGAAGGGTGGAATGGTATGGGGTGGGATGGGAGTTACTAAGGGAAAAGGTGATAAAAGTGTAGGATGTAGTATGCACGACCAGCTGCCCACCTTGGTTGGACCTGCCAGAGACCAAAGTACTCTAATGGTATAGACGGTCATGTAGGATACAGGTTAGGAAATAAGCTATTTGGTTAGGTTAGGTTTAAACATGGCAAGTTTCGACAGTTCTAAGATAGAAAATACTGAGGGGAGGGCAGATCGCATGTCATAGTTAGAGCATGCCAGTTAACTTGAACAAGGTTTTCGTGCAAGATCTTGAGGAAGTCAGCGTGGGTGGCAGAGATGTATATTTGATTGCAAACTTGGAGTTGGTCCACAGTTTAACATTAAGCCGTTTTTGTTAGTTCTCCAAGGTATTGCCGAAAACCAAATTATTCAACAGTTTTAAGTAATCCTTTTTTAAAGGGAGCGTCGATTGCTGTCTTTTAACCGTAATGGATACTATGTACTTCCTCATCCACGGTTTCTGGACGAAGGACAGGATTCTTCGGATGCGACTAAGTACTAAGTCGTGTTGAATATAAAATTTAAGAGTACGATAATGGACGATGTACTTATTCTTGTATAGAAGATCCGGTACGAGTTTGGTTCTGGGTTTGACGTTGTGGTCTAGATCTTTAACCAATTCCTTCGAGCAGGGGAAAACGTGCTCTTTTCTAATCTCCAACTTTTCGAGAGCCATTGGGATTAACTATGGGCATTGTGCAGCTTGGAGGGATACTTGAGATCTACTTCGAGTATGTAACCTAGAAATGCCTCGTCGGCTACAGTGTTCACGTCGAAAGTACGACTTTCGTTTATGGTTAGGTTGTCAAACCCTTCATGGGGGAGAAATTAGCACATGGCGAGACCGTAAAGGTCCAAGTCGATGATGTAGCTGGAAGGCTGACTTTAATTGTCAGTGTTGGGAAGGTATTTGTTATAAGCCTTTTTAGTGAGCAGGACCTATGTACTTTCTGCTGATGTGGCAGTGGTCTCTTACCTTACGTTCACTTATCTTCTGTTCTGTATCGTGACTGAGGTGTTTTTTGTAATAATGGCTCCTGTTAGCATTATCGAATGAGACTTGTTCACCATCACTAAGATTAATGGGGCTTGATGTTTTTCAGAAGGGCTGCATAATTGTACGCCTCCTTCACCATACGATCATAGAATACTTCGATATCATCCTCTTCCAAGTAATAATCTTAAAACTTCAGAATTCCTTTGTGAGAGCAGAGAAGATATTGTTCCAAGATGCCCACTGACTGGCACAAATCCCACAACAACATATGAAAACAAGCAATTTAAATTTGCAGTCCTAATTTGTGGACTTTGTTCAAAATAAAAAACACACAAAACTAAAACGATGAACAGCAACTCTCTGCTGCAGCCAACATGGCCGTGTTGTTGGCTGCAGCAGAGTGTTGCTGTTCATCGTTTTAGTTTTGTGTGTTTTTTATTGTGAACAAGGTCCGCAAATTAGGACTAAATATTTAAATTGCTTGGTGTCATATGTTGTTGTGGGATTTGTGCCAGTCATTGCGCATCTTGGAACAGTAATAATCCTAATTGATAATTTTGTCATTCTGTCCTACCACTACGTAGCCATAACTGCAAGGCACATGCAGTTGAACCTTGGTGGTCGAACTCAGGGAAGGATCGGATTGAACGGTTTCAACAGGGTAGGGATTCTAAAGACTGAAAAAGTTAAGGTAAATAAAGTTTTCTCTGGGCAACTTGAGTCTGAGTAGTTGTCAGGGTTTAACTTGATGCACTTTTTGCGATGTGTGACGAGCATCCACTTCTTCCCAAAACTGCGAAATAGTTACGGCAATAGTGTTTGGCATTAAAACCCAAACCCAAGTAACGTACAAATTTTGTGACGTCCTAAATTGTGCAGCAATGTGTGTTTAACATTACTGAATAGTAACCATCATCGCTGTCATCAGTTAGGAGGAGAAGTGCTATGGGGTGTCTGGTTATGCATTTCGATACACAAAGCGGATTTAACCTCTCCTTACCACGTCCGTATCCAATACCATTGATGGATAGATCATTAACTCTTTCAAATGCACCAATTTGCTCAAGTTTTGTTGGGTAGGACAACGTACTGGTTTCGAGCATACTCTCGAATTCAACGCAATCATTTGGGTCGGCACTGTCCAGTTCTACACCTGCGACCAAGACGGAATGCAGAAAACATTTCTCATCATCGAAATTCTGTATGTTAACATCAGAACTACACTTGCCTCTAAGTGCTTCTGGGGGAGGAATATAGGACAAAGCACATATCGGTTTGTACTTTGCCACCCTGATCATAAGGTTCTCAGCTCACGAAATCACCCACCACTACCCTTCTCAACAAAAGCATCGATGGACCTCTGAATCTTTTCAAAGGCTTCGTAGAGCAGACCCGGGATGTCATTGGAGTTGAAAACCTCAGAGTAATGAGACCAGAAGCGAAATGTGTTACAGTAGTGTCGCGGAAAATTCCATACCCAGGCCGATCTCTGCCTTACAGTTAATCATCTGATCAGGCAGACTACCATAAGTGATTGTATGGCCAAACATACCGACAGCAGTAAATGCAGCGAGTCCTCAGGAACGATCTCTTCTGCCACCGACATCTCATACTGGCAATGGCAAAGCCCTTCCTTGCACGAGAGAGAGGGGGCAATTCCTCAGAGAATCGGGTAGTTGAGCACTAAAACAACCACATTCTTGTCGAGTAGGTGGATGATGAGAACAGAGGTGATTACGCAGTTGGTGCTGGGAAGAGAAGATTTCTGCACAGTGCACACAGGTGAAGGAGATTTTTGGTGACATTTTAGTGTCTAGAGATAAAAAAACCGAACTATCAAGGTGTTTATATATTAAAAAAAAATGGGTAAGTTCAAATGAAATAAATAGATACAAATCACTGTAAATAATATGGAGGAAAATTGGAAATGAGCCATTAGCGAAAATTATACACTTTTCCAATTTTCCTTACTTTTAAATGAGACTTGAACTCTTTGAATACAGGGGAAAAAAATTTACACTCTGCAACATTAACGGTCGTTTGGTCACCCCAACTCATCTAGATAATCCACCCAACTGTTAAATTTATCTTTGTTCCCTCTCCACTTAGCCAACTAACTGGTCTTCTTCCCCACTTTTTCATTCTGACAACCTTTTCCATCGAAAACAGGTCTGGTTCGCCCATCTTTAACTCACACTCGTAAAACCCGCTCTTAATGCCTTCCCCACCGTAATCATTAAGGCTAAATGTGACCAGACTTGTCTTTCTTTCTTTATTGATAGTATAAATTTCGTTAGCCCTGTTTTGAAGTTAACCCTTGTTGCACACCCCCTTGATGTGTGATATGCGGAATTTCGTAGGGCAGAATTACGATTGGGTTGTAGCTCCACCCAGCCCTCCACAACCGGAAGTGACGTCATTACCCTCACTTCCGGTAACGTGACGACAGTAGGGGTAATGACGTCACTTCCGGTCTTGTATAGAAAGTGGGGAATGTCACTTCCGGTTTTTCGTTAATGGAGGAGGGTGAAGAAGTGCCTGTGACTACCTTTTTTTTTCGTTTTCATCGATCTGGAGGAGGGAGGAAAAGTGGCTTTTGTTACCTTTTTTTTCGTTTTCGTCACTCTGGATGATGGTAGGAAAGTGTCTTTTGCTACTTTTTTTTCTCGTCAATCTGGTGGAGGATGGGAAGGGACGTCATTACCGCCAATTTTCTTTTTTGTCGTTCTGGATGATGGTGGGAAAGTGCTTTTTGCTACCTTTTTGTATCTTTTTGATACCTCCGTGATACTTCACTCATGGTGTCCCAGTGGGGGTAATGACGTCACTTCCGGTCACGTGATCAAAGTGGAGGTAACGATGTCACATCAGGCCACGTGATGAAAAGTGGAGATGTCACTTCTGGTTTTCGTTGATCTGGAGGATGGTGGGAAAATGCCTTTTGCTACTTTGTTTTTCGTTTTTGGGATGTTTGTTTTCCGTTTTCACCACATCGGTTATGACAGTACTTCCGGTTATAACGTCACTTGTTCTTGTTCTTGATTCATTCATCCTGTTCATCTTGTAAACCTTGTCGGAAGTGATGTTACGTGATTGGAAGTGTCGTACCGTGCTCGGAAGTGACATCATGGGGGGGGGGGAATTGAGGCTTATTAGCACGTCGACAGCTCGGTCATTAGCACCAACCTCAGTCACAGTGCAGTGGTCCGGGTTACCGCATCATGGTATCTGATTTATACTTCTGTTGGTTTCTCCAATTGATCTAAAAAAAACGAGTTTATAGCTTTTTTTAAATGTATTACTTGTTTTTTTTTTTACTCGCATAGTCATTGGGGAGTTGGCCTTTCCACCAACGTCAAGGTTGCAGTTATAGGAGAGGTGGGATTGGGATGGGAAAAAGGGATGGGAAGGAAAGGGAATGACCACCTTTGGTGCTCTGATGGTATCGCGGGTCTATTATTTCTTAAGCATGCGGCTTTTCCTCATACTAGCAGCTTTTTTCTCCAATCTCACTTTCTGTTCCTCTTCAGTGTATCATTCTTGAGCCTTCCTCTTACTAATGGCTTTTGCTTTAATCTGGCTTTCTTTCCTTCTCAGTCTCTCGTTCTTAGCCTTCTTCTTACTATTGGCTTGTTTCTCTAATCTCGCCTTTTTCTGCACCGGACACATTGTGGCCTGTCTTTCCCTATTCAACATTCTTCACATAGCTTTTTTTTCCTTCCACACTGCGAGATCGTTCAGCTTCATCCTGCGGTTCTATAGTACCGCGGATCATCGAACCGATCTAACCGGCTCCTCCCCTCGTTTAGCATCGTTCAACTCCTTCTTCGCCTTCGAGATGAACGCTAAACTCGCTCACTCTTCCTTCTCCTCGTCAGTCATGATGTCCACGTCGAATTCGAAGTCGTCTTCATACTCTCGCCACGTGCCGGAAACTCGATGACCGATGGCTAGCGTATCTTCCCAGTTGTCTAGGATAAAACGTTTGTTGTCGTAAGGAGGGATTTCGTGACTTTAACTGTGCGTAGTTTGTGTTTCGAGCTGGCGATTTTAGTCCAGGTTCCCCACAGTGCGAGCACTGGTTTTCTTAGGGCAGATTCGTAAACGTCAAAAGTCCAAGTGTCTCTAATTTTTTTTCTTTTTTTTTTTTTAAATTAATTTCTTTGAGCCTTAAGTCAGCCGAAGCAACTTAATGCTTGTATGGCTGAACCGGCTCAATTTTGAACATTACCAGACTTTTAGAGAAGAAGAAATATCTGGTAAAGGGAGGTGCCAACCCGGGATTCGATCCGGGAAACCTCCGATCATCGTAGGGGCCGAAAGATTGTCCAGAATTTGCCAGAATAGTTCCCATAGCCGCTGAAGGAGCATGGTAGCCTCTCACGCTACCCTGGCTGGCAGTCCTGGCGGGGACTTTGCCAAGGTCCCCTTTCCAGGGGTTCGACCAGATCCGCAAACCTCCAGCTACCAAGCTGAGCTCTCTCACAACTCAGCCACGATGACCAGATATGGTCAGCCACGATGAAAGATATATGGATGCCTTTAGCATTCATGGACGTCGTCGTTTTCTGTGCACTAATGGCGTACATCTTCGATCGTAAACCCATGAATTCTAAGATGGGAACGCTGCCCATCTCATCCTTCATCTTTCCCAGGTCCTGTTTGTTCGCCTCGGAGTGCAAGGGGTGGTCTCTGGGGTAATTGCTGGTATCAAAACGTTCTCGGTCTCGTTTCATATCCTTGTACACATCGTCCGTTTCTACTTCGTAGCAGAGGCTGTCAGTGTCGGTAAACAGGACTTTAGCCCAGTCCTCGTACGTGGGTTTCAGGGTTTCACGTATTCGTAGTGGAAACGGAACATGGCCAGTTTTGATAGTTCTAGAACACTGAACCCTGTGTACGTCGGTAGATCGCAACAGACGCCCCTGGCTCTGCGTTTGATGGGCACTCAATGTTCGTTAAGGATTTCGAACGAATCCGTGTGAGGTTGGGAAGTGTACGTGACTGCCATCTTGGGATCAGTGCACAGCTTCATGTTGACACGCTTCTGCTTATTTTCCATCGTCTCACCGAATTGTTTAATAGTTTGAAGTAGTCCTTTTCAAAGAGTACGGTCGATTGCTGCCTTTTCTCCCTATTGAAATTGATGAAGCCCTCCATTCAGAGCTTTTAGTTTAAACTAAATACTATTCGGATGTGACAAAGAATCAATCCATGATACAGGTAGAACTTCAAATTTTGGTTGTGAACGATGTAGTTCTTTTTGTGCAGGAGAATTGGCACGAGCTTGGTAGAAGGTTTGATGTAGTGATTGATATCTTCCCCTAGTTTTCGGAAAAAGAGTGAAACGAGGTCTTCCTCAATCTCGAGCTTCTCGAGGGCTAAGGGATAGTCGTTAAGCGAGTCGTGAAGCTCCACATGGTATTCTAGGTCGACTTCCAAAACTTATCCGACATCCGCATCGTCTGGCAAGGTGTCATCGTCCAAAGTCCAAATTTCTTCCGTGGTCAACTAGCGGAATTCGTTGTAGGGGAGACGAGCTCTCATGGCAAAACCGTACAAGTTATACATATCCAAATTATGTAAATGGAGGGTTTGCTGGGATTGAAATTGGCTAAGTGTTTGTTTTTCGCCTTTGAATATTTCATACAAATAAACGACACGCCGCATCTGATGCCGGAAGTTATCATGTTGTGTTTTCCCGAGTGTAAAAACTACTCCAACTTGGATTCCTGCATTCTCAACAGTGCATTAAACTAAATCCTGGAGTAGAGATAGCAAGGATCCAACTTGTTGCTGGCGAGGCATATTTTCATGAAATCTTCGAAGATGTCGGTTAGTAGGAAAATGTCGGTCATCTGGTAGATTTCATGATAGGTGCCGAATTTCTTTACTTTTATCTTGAGCCAGAGGTTGAGCGCTCTCACGTACTCCTCACCCACCAACTCTTCATCCTTCAGTTCAGAGAAAAAGCATTTTCAAGAGGGTAGCTCTCCTTTTTCGAAGGCGGACATGTCGGTGGTGTACTCATAGGGGTAAACACCCTTCCGGGGCAGCAGATCTACACTGCTTTCTCGCGTCGTTTCTTCGACAAACCACGCAGATTTTAAACCAGTCAAAAGCTAACTCGAGAATTGGGAAGCTACCATTATTCTTGCGGTGTTTGACCAAAGTATCAACCGAAGCTTTAAGGAGATTCATGCTGTCTATGAATCGAATGCTTATCCCGCTATGTAACCTCATGATCGTCATACTCTGAAACCGCTCGGCATTCCGACCGATAACATGGATTTGACCCTTAAACATGTGCTCAACGGGTACGACATGGTGGTTGTCGTACCTCTCTAGACTGTGGAATACGACGGGGATGGTTCTTTTTTTCAGGAGTTGAGATTACATTTCAAGTGAGCCAGTCCTGTATATTTTCCGCTAACATGGCAGTGATCCCTAACTTTAATGTTGGGGTCACCTTTCGAAATCAAGAAGGGGATGGGTTTTCCACAATAGTGGCAGACTTTGGCCACTTCATAACTAGCCTGTTCAGATGGGGATAGCTGGATGGGTGGTATCCTTTTCAACAACTCGTTATAATTTCGCGCTTCTTTCTTCATGCGTTTATAATAAACTTCCAACGCATCTTTACCCAAGTAGTAGTCGCGATTAATGATATCCCCGTTCTGAAAGATTACAACGTAGCCAAAGCTGCATGGTGCTTGTTAATGAATTCGGGTGGTCGAGTTTGTTGATGGTCTGGGTAGAGTTGTGTGATGGGAAGTAGTAGACACTAGAAGTCGGCATATATAATAGGAGGAAAGGGGTTTGGTGGTTAAAATGTCGTAACTCGTGAAAGTTGTCTCCCCGAGCATTAAATCGGAGGGCTTGTACCGCATTGATTTTGACGCATTCGTTATGTGCCTTAAGAGCACCCATTTCATTCCAAATCCTGCGAAACAGTATCGGCAATAGTATCTGGCGTTATTCCCCGGCCTCGATAACGTAAAAATGTAGCGATGTCTGTAATGGCGCAGTATTGGGTGTTGTCCGCGACACTCAGCAAGATACCGTCATAGTTCTTGGAAACTCTGAGTGGATTAACCCTCGTCGTCGTTAAAATTTTTGATGTTGATTGAAAGATTGTTCAGCTTTTCAAATTTTACGATTTCCTTTAACTTGGTAGAGTAAGAGAGAGGACTAGTGGCGAGCATGTCTTTGAGCTCTTCGTAATCTTCGGGGTTAGTACTATTCAACCCCAAACCTGATGATAACATCGAGTATACAAAACATTTTACGTCGTTTAGATTTTGAACGTTTATCACCGATTTCGCCTTGCCCTCGAGTTTTTTAGGGAGTGGAATATACGATGAAGCTCGCATCGGTCGATACTCTGCCACTCTGATGATCTAGTTGGTGATTTGTTTTATGATCCAACTACTTCCTTCCCCGCCATAAACGTCGATGGATTCTTGAATTTTGCGGAATGCTTCATCAATAGAGCGGAAATGTCATTTGGGTTGTATAATTCCGAATACCTGGACCAAAGCCCTTCTCCGACAATGTCATGTCTCGAAAAAATTTGATTCCTAAACAAAGCTGGACCTTACAATTAACCATCTGGTCCAGACATATTATTAGCAGATTTTGCAAAGCCACGAATGCAGACAGGAAGAATCAAAGCGGGTCGCCGAATCCCTCTGATAGTAGCATTTCGTATCTTTGAGTGACAAAGTCCGTGCGTTCGTGAAATACAATGATAGTTGAGAGAATCGGGTTAATGGTCTACGAAACAAGTGCATTCTTACTAGTAGGAGGGATGATTCGAACGAAGATGGTTTCACAGCAGATGCTGTGTACGGAAAGTTTCTCGGCAATAAATGCAAGTGAAAACTTTTATAGAGGTCCACTCCGTACAAACTATGTTAAAACCCATTCGAACACACCACCCATTAATTAAAATCGCTAATGGGTTTCTAGTGGACCTCCCACCACCTACCAGAATTTCATATATATGAAACTTTGGCTCTTTATTAGGCCGATGCCTAGGTGTACAAATTATTGTAGGGCTATTTTCAGATATACACTAATCAGGAGATGTAACAATTACCTTCGAAACAGTACTACATATTTGCCGTGAGGTAAATAGACGCTGATTAATACAAACAATCCACGCAAAAGGAGCATCTGTATATTTTATCTGCCTCTATTTACATGTGTAGGTCGAGGAGTACATTTGGGTCTTATAAACTAGAAATCACATGAACAACAGGTGTAGCCTTACTCCTTTTGGTAATAATAACAGCTCTTGTAGGATATGTATTACCATGAGGACAAATATGATTCTGAGGAGCAACAGTAATTACTAAGGCATTTCCATATGTGGGAGGGATTGTACAATGATTATGAGGAGGATTCGCAGTAGATAATGCCACTCTGACACGGTCTTTAATTTTCACTTCATCCTTCCTTTTGTTGTAGCCTTTCTTGTCATCCTACATTTACTATTTTTACACCAAACAGGCTGAAACAACCCTCTTGAAATAGGAATAAACATTTTCAAAATTCCATTTCACCCATATTTCTTAACAAACTACTCATTACGAGTTTTAGTAGTTATTATATTCATCATCATAGTAACCTTTTTCTTTCCTTATGATTTAGGAAACATAGAAAATTTCGTTAAAGCAAATCCTTTAGTGACACCCGTCCACATTAAGCCTGAGTGATATTTTAACCGTTTTTAATAAAGAGAAATAAAATATAGAATCTTCAAATTTTTTATCTTTTTTTTTTAATATAGAGGAACAAAAAGGTGGAAGAACGAGGGCCATTTCACTTTAGACCGGTAATATTATCTATTCAACTACAAAATTTAGAATCATAGCCCTTCCACTTAACAAAGTAAAGCATTTTTCCATCTTTTCCTTTCGTTTTATGTAATACTTGTTCAGCCAGAAATAAATCCGGAACTAGAGTTTTTTGAATTTCCTGTTCGTAGAAACCTCCGACAGCGGTTCACCAGATACATCTTTTAAAAGATAATTTACCGCTTCGGTTTTTTGCACTTTATGGATCGTGAAAACTTCGTTAGTAATTTTTGCATATACCCTTTATCGAACATTTCTTAACTTTAGAAATTCTGACTTTGTTTCCTATGACGAATTTGGGTTTCTTCAACAATCGCTTAGTACTGGTTTGTCTCAACAAATGTTCATGACGTTTGGTTACTTCCCGCGGTTTCAGTTTTGTGGTATAATGAAGCACGTTATTGTAATTGGAAACTAACTCGTCAATAATATGCGTCCACTCGTAATTCTGTTGTCTAGTGAATCTTTTCCAAATTCGAGTTTTCAGCGTTCTGCTGAAACATTCTAACAAGCTCGCTTTCCTTTCAAAGTATGTAGAGTACATGTTAGTGTTATGGTGCTTAAGTGGGACTTTGAAGTCTCTACTTTAGAAATCACTACCTAAATCTACTTGTACATTTTTAGAAGGTGTTGCTCCCGCGAGTATTTTCTTGAAAGCTTTGGTAACATCAATGCCGGATTTTGATTTAGGCAGAGTGGCCCAAGCAAGCTTGGACATGATGTTAAGGCAGGTTAGCAGATGGTTAAATCCTTTATTTAAGTTAGCGTAAGGTATCGTTTCCACCAAATCACACTGCCATAGATCGTTTAGACACAGTACAATCACTTTCCGTCTCGAAAACATTTTTCGTGTTGGTTTATGAAGTTCTTTTACGAGATGATCCATTTTTTTTTATTTCCATAATGAACCAAAGTTTCGTTTTCATGATTTTCTTAACGATCGAAGCGGTTAGTTTTACCCTCCACACCAGAAAAGGATCTTCTCTCACACTTTGAGCTTTGGAAATTAGGGCTCTATCGGCGACGTGACCATCTTTCAAGTCCAAACTCTCAGAGTAAGCGATATCGTGTTCTTTGCACGATTCGTCTAGTTTATTAATTCCCGAATCTCCTCTAGCTAATCTTTTTTCTAGTTTAGTTTCTGGACCGCAGTATTGGTAACCCGGTAAATGCAATTCGAGCAGTAACTTATCTATGATCTTGTTTACGATTCCTTTCCCAGACAAAATACAAACTCCATCTGTTAGTTACTTTTTGCAGTGATAATAACGTACGGTTCTGGACTGTTAGAAATGTGACGTTTACATTTGACGCAGTACCTCATCTTGATATTTTTTGTTTCCATGGTTCTTTGTTTATATATTATTTTTTTAACCTAAACCTAAATTTTGATAGGCCACCCTTTTCTCCCAAGCATTTATGATTTGTCTTTGCTGTATTTCTGATAAATCAATCATCTCGTTTCTATGTCCATCGTAACCGGCCAAAGTAGATTTGTACAAAAGCCAGAGTCTCTTTATCAAGTCATTAGGATCGTCGTAATGTTTATAATCGACTCTGCTAGAATAACTTCGCTAGAATAACCATGCCCTTCCCTTTTTTCTTCGATTTCATGTCTTCCCAAATCGGAGCGATAATAACTTGTACTTGGTGCTATGATTAAATTTGGGTTTACGAGTAGCTAGGTCGTTGTTGCTGGGTAGTATTTTTTAACATGTCCGCGTAAGCTGCTTAAACTTCCGGCACGAGGGAGGTTTCTTTCAAATATTTAAAAATTAGCAAATTCTTAAGCCTGCGTCTCCCCACGTATTGCTCCCCCTAGAACACTACGTCATTTAAAAAAATGTTAACCACTTTATTACCAAACGTCAGCTTGCCTTTTTTATTGTCATACTGTAGCCCGAATACTGGGTCAGTGTCCTTGGGATTTTCGAAAATTTTATCAAGAAATATTTAGTAATGTCTCCAATATTCTGACCAGGTAACAAACTATATTAGGAAATTCCGGCAGAGTGGAAATGTGTCTAGCTTGCACCACGGGATATGAAGGGGTGACTTAAGGACCGGTGCTCGTAGAGACGTATTCAGTTTTGGACTCAGGAGGAATTCCCATTATAGGAGCCAGACTAGAATATTCGGCGAGACTGAAATCGAGAGGGGCCAGCAATGTTTTCTTACTAGGAGTAACTGCAGGGGACAGTGATAAACCCAATGATTCGTAGTCATCCTCGTCAGTTTCTTCCTCTTTCAGAGCTTAAATCGGTGTAGTTTGGGTGTGCTGCGCTAGAGTTTTTACACCAGCGACCGATGTTGGTTTTAGAGCACCAACTGCTGGTTTCAGAGTGCTTACTACTGGCTTAAACAATTCTTGTAGCATTTCTTCTTGTTTTCTTTCACCTAAATGTCGATTTATAAACTTTTTAGGTAAACGTCTTCTGAGTTTTGCGATTTCTCGTTTTGTCTCCATTCTTTTGTTTAATAGGCAAAAACGAACGTTATTATCTCCTCTAGTTTAAAGTTTTGTTAATTGATAAAAACCCGTAAGGCTTTTAACTCATCAATGGGGAAAAGGATTAATAAGTTTGTGTTGTCTCTGACCACTTGTTTAGAAATTCTCGTGTAGGACTGACTGAAATAAAAAAAATATCAGCATTTTAATGACATCATTGACCAAAATAACGTTCGATGTTTTTTGTTTTGCTAAAAGGCAATCGTCATAAAGTTTCAGGTTTCGAAAATTGAGGCCGAGTTCTTCGGGCGGAATTAAACCAATTTGAGAATCATGAAAAAAAAGCAACTTTCCGTCCTATTTTCCCTTCAATTTCGGCAAATATAGACTGCAAAGCTTTGTACTTTGACTGACATAAAGTTTTACGATAAATAAATAGCCGGTCGTAGTCGAGCCATCTTTCATTATAGATGAAATTAAACAATTAGTTTATTTTTCCACAATTTGTGGGACCTATAATTATAAGGCATCTGATATTCGAAGGTAGAAATGGATAATTTTTAGGTTCTTTCTTAGGCATGAAAAAGTCGTACTTTATAGTTTCCGCTACGTTTTTTTATTTAGACTTTTTTAATGTTTACGGTGATACCAAACCCGTAAAGCCTTCATCAGTAAATTTGTCATTGGAAACATCTGAATGAGCTACTCCAAAGTCTAGGTTTCACCATAATTTCACGTTGTTGGGAGAATTATTGGTGATGTACACCGCGGTAATTTTCCCGGTGACTTACGTGAGGTTTAAAACATTGTAAGATGGCAAGTTAAACCAGGGTTTGTCAATAACATTTTTGTTAAAGTTTCCCTTTAGTTGTGTGTATATTCTCGCACACCCAACTTCTAAAACAGAGCGGTTTGTCTACTTCGTTCGCTTTTTTGCAAGAGGGGTAACAGGAGGAAGCCGTATGATTGGAATTGGGATAATTGAACTGAGTCATGGTTACGGGTTTTTACTCGTTAAATTCGATCTCTAGTATTTTACAGATGTACTGTTTAAGAATTTTCAACAGTTTTTGAGTTTCCGGGTGACTGGGTGAAATCCAACCTTTATATTTTGATTTTTCGTCAGAAACGGGATTCCCAAACCCGGGTTTTCCCGAATCCTTTAAATCTTGAGACTGAATAGAAGGGGACAAGGAAAACTTTACACCATTGTTAAGCTTTGTATACCATTCTCGTTATTTATTTTGAGGTTCTTCCTTTTATTGCATACGAGAAATTTGTTTAAGATAAACCTCATCGGCATATTTTTGAAATTTCTCGTATTTAAAAAAGGATCAGTCAACAAGTTTGGACAAGCATTGATAAGGACGAGAGGAGATGAAGTAATATGTTCAAGAGGACAACCAGGACTAGGATACGTTTTAACCCACGAAAACAACTACGATATGCAAAGCAAGAATGTAACTAAACTAGAAGCCGGTATTGCACCTGAAGATGCCATAACTTATTATCAGAACGGTACTCTGGTAATGGACGTTCAGAAACTTAAACCTACTTGCCTACTGCCATTACTTTTCTCTCCGACGAGTTAGTCTCCATCATTTCTAGCATCGAAAAAAATACATTGTACGTAGATGAGGCTGATGGAAATTTTATGCGAAGAAGAAGCAAATTAATGATATAGCTTCCCCCGTACGCTGCTGACGTGGCATCAAAAAGGTACGTTGGCAGGAATTGTTTATTACAGGAGATCAGAAAGTATACTTCAATGCAACGCACAAGCTGATTAGAAATCTAAGTGATCCTACTTTACGGAGTAATACTGTTACTAAGGATTTTGTTGACAGCAATTGTTTGTTACAAGACTACCATAAAAGAATACTTCAATGCCGCGAACAAACCGATTAGAAATCTAACTGAACCTACTTTACCGAGTGATGCAGCTATGAAGAAATTTGTACATGAAAACTGTTTCATGCTAATCTGTTTCAGCATGAAAAGCCATTTGGAAAAAGCAAGCGATTGGTTCGTTAATTCCGATCCTCTTTCGAGCTTCCAGTGTACAAGTTCTGGTTTAATTCGTAAAGCAGTTTTATACTGCAGCGATCTGAACATAGCACTCATTGTTAGTAGGAAAGTAGGAAAAAGAGCCTGTTATATTACTAAACTGAAAGACGAGCATTCAACAACTACTGATTTTGAAATTCCTTACAAAACAGAAAAAGATTTGCTAATCGTGGTGTAGGCAATCAAAGACTTTCACACAGAAGACGTGTATTTTCAGTTAGATCTCCACGAAAGTTTTCAATAGATGACTCGCCTCATCCTGTCCAAAACAGCTTTGTAATTACGAGCCTTAGAGAAGGCACTTAGGAAAAATACGCAAAAGTGACCGCACCAAAATTATGGTCAACGTTTTGCACGCGTTCATAATTGTATTTAATTCCCAGTCCCAAGTAATTAACCACGGACTGGGGAAGACCCACGTTACCAAAACTATCAAAATAACAGGGTTTTCCCGAAATGGCCGAATAGGCAACCCTGTGACTTCCGTCTCCATCGTGGCAATCTTCCAAGTTTACGATTACGTTTCACCAGTAGGCCTAAGTTTTAAGGGAAGCGTGTCCTTACTAAAATTTCGTCTAAATTTCGGAATTTTCATTACTTTAGCTAATTCGTTTAAATCAAAGTTCGTTAACGGTTTACCAAAGTCGATTAAACCTTGGGTGGCCTTAAGTAAAGACCTTTGCCATGTGGCAATGTTTTTTTTTGCTTCGGCTTTTGTTTAGTTTTTTCTTTGAGCCAGAACCTTGCACTTGCTTGTGATGTCGCACAAGATCAGCTAGATTTTTTGCTTCATTTTGCGCCTGTTTTACAGCAGATACTACCCAAGCAGTTCCTCCCGCCACCCTCCAATACCGGCTAAAATCGGTCCTAACAATGCCAAAGGTAAAAAGCCCTCTTTCTTTTTTCGTGATCTTGTTTTGAGTGCCATATCTTTTGTATTGTTTATTAAGTAATAATAATACTTTTTACTAAATTCGACTTTTCCTGTATCCAAGTTTATGTTTAGGCCTAAAAATGTTCAAAATATACACTAAGGTTGTAAATCCGAAAAAGAAATGCTCGCAGAAAATCGCAGCGGTTGTTGACCAGTTAAACAAAATAACGCATTTTTAGCCCTCAGAAATGAAATCAATTCAAAACTGTGGCAACCAATATCTTATCCTAAAAAACGTCTGAAACATACATTAAGGTTGTAAATTTGCTTCCTTTTGCTGAAATTTGCAGTAGCTGTCAGCCAGTTAGAAAAATAACGCATTTTTTTAAGCCTCAGAAATGCGGTCTTACAGCAGTGTTGACAAGATAACATTGCTTTTGACTGACACTTTAATCCAATGCACCCTGCAGCTAGCTAAACAAAAGGCTCTGACTTATGATCAATTACTTTTTTAATAACTGTAGAAACCTAAAATAGTCAAGTAGTTGTACTTTACTTACTCAGAACGCAAGAAACTTACAGATATCCTTAGACGGACCAACCATATGCTAGCTCTGCAGGCATTAACGACCCATCGTTGTGGTGCCCGACCAACTTCCCGCAGCCGTCACAGTACACACATCATCCTCCTCCCGCACACCTCATATTATGACTGAAGCTGGAAGTAAAAACTATTGGCCTGGATTACTGCCAATTCCATATAAAGCTCACCTACTCACTCCCTGTAAGGAATATTCGAAAGCTTGTTTATAAAAAATGTGAAAGCTCATTTAGCAGGCACTACATTCACCAGTGGTGATGTCAGAGCCACTCCTACCGAAAGTGACGTCAAGGGGAGGGGTAGTAAATGGCACTTTCCTACCCTTCTCCAGAATGACGAACACGAAAAAATAGCTAAAGGCACTTCCCACCATCCTCCAGGTTAATGAAAACTATAAAAAAAAGTGGGGCATCACGTGACCTGTGATGTCATTACCCCAACCGTGACATCATAAGTGGGGGTCGCAAAGGTATCAAGAGGATGCAAAAAGGTAGCAAAAAGCACTTTTCCACCATTCTGCAGATTGACGAAAACAAGAAAGTGGGGGTTCTCCAGATGGACGAAAAAAAAAGTATCAAATAGCACTTTCCCGCCATCCTCCAGATCGACGAACACAGGGAAAAAGGTAGCAAAAAACACTTTCTCACAGTACTCGAGATCGAAGAAAACGAAAAAGGTAGTAAAAAGCACTTTCCCACCCTCCTCCAGATTTATGAAAAAATGTAGCAAAAGGCACTTTTCCACCCTCCTTCAGATCGATGAAAACAAAAAAAAAAGGTAGCCGAAGGCACCTTTTCACCATCCTCCAGATTGACGAAAAACCGGAAGTGACGTCCCCCACTTTTCATCACGTGACTGGAAGTGACATCATTACCTCCACTCTCGTCACATGACCGGAAGTGGGGGTAATGACGTGACTTCTGGTTGTGGAGGTCGGGGTGGACCTACAACCCAATCGTAATTCAATCATACTGACTTTGTTACCAACTTTTAATTTACTCGACTTTAATCTTTTTTGGGGAAGGGTTGGTTTTGAAAGTTTAACTTTGCCTTTATTTACGTCTTTTGCCCTCACCGTAATGGTCCTATGTACAGAATCATTGTACTTGTCTAGCATAGAAGGAAGTAAGTCTACCCATTTGTAGCTACCTCTACGAACAAACTCGCGCCACATCAAAGTCTTTAGCATTCTGTTAAAATGTGCAACCACGCTTGCCTTGGTCTTGGAATATGTGACGTAGTGGTTGATACCCAGTTTTTTCGTCAGAAGGGAGATGGTTGCATTGAAAAATTCCGTGCCTTCACCAGATTGTACCAGCCGTGGCTTAGTCGAGATCACCATTCTCTTAAAAGCGTCGGTAACATCATCGGCCGACGTTGATTTAATCGGTTATGCACGAGCAAACTAGCTGTACACGTCTATATGGTTGAGAAGGTACTTGTACCCATTGTTGATGCGAGAATACAGGCTCATTTCGACCAAATCTATCTACCAAAAGTCGTCAACGAAAGTGGCTTTAGTCTTAATTTCCTACTTTTGGTATAAGATACGACCTGGAGGCTAAAAAGAAAAAAAGATAGGTTCCTCAGACGAGGATTTCGAAGGAGACAACGTGGTAGTGGGAGGGGAAAAGTAAAAGGGTACCGATGAACTGTGGCACTTGTTCATGCTTAAGAGCCCTCGTAAATCGACCGACGATCATCCAAGTCTGTTGGATTATCACGATATTCTTAGGAGAAGCAGTGCAGCATACAGCGACCACGTGTCTAAGAGACTGAAATCAAGTGTTGGTTACAAGTACGCAACCTTCATTAAACCGGTATTTGACAAGGAGAAGTGGTTTCAGCAGCAGCAACCGATTCAACAAGGATGAGGATACACAATATACGTTAAGTCTGTTAACTGGCATCAACAACAGCATTTTCAACAAGGGGAAGGATACAAGTTTTAGAAAGACCCGAACGACCTATGCTATTACTGAAACTGATCAGGGTTTTGAGTGATTCAGGAAACACCTTACTCGACCAAGAAATAGTGCACATTTATGCGAAGTTGAAAGCTAATGGTCTTTCATCAAATAAAGAGCTTCTGTGCAAAACCACACAGATCCACCTGGAACTATTTTGAGTAAAACGCAAAAAACTGTTATGGCTTCTAATTACATCCAACAATGAAAAAAACAGTGCTGTTATTTTAAGAGTTGGTCACTTACTATTACTACACAGGAGTAGGAAGTATTGCAACTCTTATCTAATCAGTATTAATGAATTTAGGTTGGATTTTTGTGGTTTTGCATGAAAACTTGGACATGTGTGATTTTGCTTTAAACACTTTCCGGATATATGTGATTTTGCACCAGTGCAACACTAGGCATAACCCCCACCAGAAAATACGTAACATTTTCTTATAACTCCCCCCCCCTTTCCTATCCAACTGTAAATATTTGCTGGATGAATTTGTTTTTTAAGCTGTGCCTAGAACATAGGGCCAGCAGTGATTTTGAATAAAATGAAAACTTCACGTTGTATGCAGAAGTTTGAAAAATAAGTTGGCTATTAAAATTAGCGAAAAATATTTTAAGCGAAAGTTAGTGTATTACGTTACTAGTTGTCAAACTGCCCCCTCCCCATTATAACAAGAGGCAGTCTGAATCTGAATTTTTTTCTTTTTTATACGGCGATGACACTGCCGTCAATATTTGTCGGTTTATTTTCTCCCCCACTCCGTTCGAAAACTGAGCCGGCTACACACACACACAGAGCTGCTAAGATTTTTTTCTATCTCTAGCTATTCTTCTTTGATTCTCCTTTACTAGATTTGTTTTTCCTTTAACAAATTTACAGTAATGTCCAAAATTGAGCCGGTTCATCTCTACGAACTTAGTTTGCTTCAGATGACACAAATTAAAAACAATTTATCACTTTACAAAAACGAAGGCAACTGTATCGTTCAGCGCATTAAAACGGCACATAAACTACTAAAGAATGCTCTCTATATGACAATCATGTTATTACTAAATTGAAAACGGCCATTTGTAAAAAAAAAATAACCCCTTCAACAGCGTAATAATGACAAACCGTAATGACAAACTGTTCAATTAAATTCCTAGCTCGAGTCAATTGGAGCGTGACATCAATGCTTCTTTACAAGATACAAACTGCGTCATTATTATTTCCTGTTATTGCAGTGGTGCCACAATAGTGCATCCTTTTTCAACATTTACGTAACATCAAGTAATTGTTACTTTCAGGCTGCCATAAAGATTAAAATGCTGCCTTCGTAATATTTTATTGCCGTGTAATTAATTTGCTCAGCATTGGCTTTCGTTTAATCCATCCTCTTTGCTTTTTTAAAAGTATTTGCATGCCAACATTGTCTCATTTTGTGGCTGTGTTATCACGAAAAATGTTAGTAGAAGGACCAGATTTTCGGCAAATTTTTAGTATGGGTAGCTTGTTAATTATGGTCTAGTTCGCAAAAGCAACTTCATTTGCACACCTGACTGGCTTTGCCCTCTGTATCATCCATAAATTCGGCACGAGGCGTACATCCCGCGAATTCGAATAGTGCTAGACCGCCCCAGGGGTGAATCCTCCTTACGAATTATAGGAATGGATTGTACTACGAATTATTAAACGAATGAATTATACTATGAATTATTATACACCATCAACTGCACCGTGGTTTGAGCACTACCATTTACAAAATGCTACGCAGTCTTGTTACGTCTTGTGGATTTGGGTTACGAGGCGTGCATCCTGTAAGCGTGGAATCTAGGGTTTGTGGAGCGACTCGTCACAATTTTCCAGCTACCTCAGCTGGTTAAGTACTGCCTGGGGCCGCATTATTTTTTGTTCGTTCTGTTTTTTTAATTGTTATAACGCGGGTGATACGGAGTTAGTTTATCCAATATGTCCGAAAAAGCCGTGCCCTAACGCAATTTTAATGGGCTTAAAAAAAAAAAGTTTTTTCGTGAAGATTTTTTTGGGAAAGAAAATGCGATGAATGAAAAATTCGGAAAAATAGTCGACACCTGTAAACTTCAGGCACGTTGTATTTGTTTGTTGTTTCTTTGTCTGTTTGTCCTTCCCGTTTCCCCCTTACCACTGACTGTTTTTCAACAATGAAAGCATAGCAAAACGGAACAATGTTTTTTACTAGACTAAGAAATGTTGTTGCATTTTACTGCCTGCTCCGAAGCGTTTTCCAGTGGGGATCGTACGTTTGTTTATCGTGTAACGAAATTTGACATAAACGTTAATACACGATTGCTCACGTGGAATATATTTAAAAAAAACCGCTGTGATTACACAGCTGTAGTCTGCTCACGTCGCAGTGCTGATAAAATATCCTAGGTTTTCTCAGGTAATGTTCCTGGGCATAGTCTTCCCGTCCTAGACTACACTTTTAGGATTAAGTCTCAAGCGTTGGAAAACCCCCTGTACCATGATTGTCCGCGCTGAGCTCACAAGATCCAAATCCCAAAATCGTGCACTCCGAGCGGACAGCAGGTGATTCCACAAAATGACCTTGACCTACATTCTACTTAATAAAAATATGGATGGACGTACCATCAATGGTCACTTGTAAGTATAGTTTATAAATATGCAATAGCTTATCTACAAATTTAGTAAGTTTATAAATATGCAATAGCTTTTATGTAACAAAGAAACACTTGTTTATTTTTCCCCGCTGAATAAATTTTTCTGGAAGTAATATGGGTAAAAATTAGCCAGAGAAGGCTCATTTCTCATATGCTTCGTACCCAGACCAAAAACATGACACCACATTTTAGCTACGCCAAAGCAATGTATTTTAGTGAAACCAGAATAACACATTTTTAGGCCTACACCTATTGGGAGGGGGGGGAGGGAGATCGTCAATAACTTAGCAATTATTTCAATTGAGGGTATGTCAAAAATGTAAGCAATCATTAATAAAATACCATTATTGTTGTTTGCCAAAAAAAATTCCAATACACAACTCCAAAACTAACTTGTCGAAAGAAGTTATTGAAAACATACAACCCAAGTAACGATAAAATTACGAATTAATAAAAAAAACGTGCAAAGTACTATGGTAACAATCTAAAACACAGACAAACCGTTGCACCCTTGCACCCTCTATGATTCGGATCAAAAACTAATTGTCACCAAGAAATTAGCAAAATCGAAAAATAAAAGTGCTCAGTACAAAACGAAACTGAATGCTATGCCATCTGCATAATAACTACAGCAGAAACATAGAGCTCCATTTTCAGCTACTGAGAGTTTGAAAGTGCTCAGTGCTAAGAATTAAACCAAGCACCATCTATTGAGAGTTTGAATAAAATACACAAAATGAAACTGAATGCTATGCGATCTGCGTAATAACTACAGCTGAAACATAGATGAGTTTGAATAAAATCAAACATACAGAAAAGAAAACGAAACTGAATGCTATGTCATCTACAAACCGAAATTGAAAGTTGTAAGTAAAATGCAAAATGCAGGGAAGCAAAATATGTATAGAATTACATCTGCCATCTTGCCACAGCCTTATTGTTGTCGAATTTCGACCAAGGGGTTCGTGGTCTCACGGATGATTTCCGGGATGTTTTCGAGGAACGAGTTCCATTCCACAAAATTCGTGTCAAATTGGGTTATAGGAATCATATTCTCATCAAAGGAAGAGAAGACTAGTTTCGTGGAATCACCATTTAATTTTATTCTTAACCGCAGATGGGCTGCGTCAAATAACAAATCTAATGCATTCACCAACAAGGAATTAAAATGATGTAGCAACACGGCTTTTTTAATGCACTGAGAAAGAGTCTGACCACATTTTGAACTGGCTCTATGTTGCACAAAACCGGACTTTCATCTTCTCCTCCACCGAAATGAGCTTTTTTTGGCTCTACGTTTTAAAATTTCTTGTTTTAAAACACTACGATTTTTTAACAAAACGTCCCACTCGCTGGCTTTCAAATCAATTTGAGACTGGCCCTTAGTGAAGCTGACGACAGCATTTTCGCCGAAGGAAGTGACTTGAACTGGGAGTGAAGGCCCAGGGCGAAAACATTATCGTGATGAAAATGTTTTCGACCTAGGCACTCACTCCAACGTTCAAGTATTGGTTACTTGTGGCCGCTTCTTTAATAATAAAAAGAGGTATTTTTTTATTTTTTTTATGCTCTTATCCTTCAAATTCGCAGTGTACTTCTAAGAAATGGTGCCCATTCGGAATGACTCCTGAATTGGAGACCAAAATTATTTCCCAAATTTGCAGTTCTATTGGCGCCCTGTCGAATCTAACCAAAGTAGCTGTCTCGCCAGCACTTTTATGAATGGTTTTAACGGAATTACCTCCGACCTGTAAACTCACTTGGAATTGAGTGTTGATCCGTGAGGCCAGAGCAATCACTTTAGCGACGCAACTGAGTTCGAAGCTGTGATATACTGTTGGGCATTTTCTGACAACCATTTCAAATTGTCCCTCATTTCTAAATTTGAACGAAAACAGTATACACGCCTGAGAACTAGTGATTCCTTCCTAATTCGATTTATTTGTCTATCTACGTATTTTTTGGTCGCTGCATCGCTGTCACTAGATGGCTGACGCAAACTTACTAATTTCGTCAGCGAAGCTAAAATTGCCATCAAAATCTTTACTTAAACCTATTTCAGAGTTCAGGTAGCCTAAAGTGACTGCTTCATTTTGACTGGTAGGCTCCCCCAAATCAACTATTTTGTTTCCAGCTAGACTCAAATTGCCCTCTGCAGTTTTGAAGAAACCCAAGTGCATTTTTTTACGAATGTAACGGCAGTAGCGTCTGACTCAGAAATAGGAGGTGCTAAGTTGTAATTCTTTTCTACCTAGCATCGAAAGCATCATCTGGTTTGCTTAAGAAATTTACATTAGGCGATATCGCTTTGATCCGTTTTGCAGAGTTACCAAATTTATCGATGGCGCTCATATTTTTTCCTTCAAGTTATGGATAAAACTTTTAGGTAAAGTATTCACCTTGGAACAAACGTTGAATTACGTACAAGCAATACTGGCCATACAGTATCTCTCTAAATTCTTGGAAACGACGGTGGTTTGACAGGAAGTTACCTCCGAGATATCTTTTGATCTCGAGAGGAGCTTTTAAACCAAAAGAATTGAAATAAAAACAGCAGCTGGACCCTCAACTGAAATAAGACACCAAGTGGCTTCCTGCAGCTGTAGAGTCCTGCAAATTGAAGATGTCGCTCTCTCCATTCAGCCGCAGACGTTGAAGAAGGCTTTTCTGAACGTGCCTCTGTAATTGGTGGTGCCTAATTTTTTGGCATAGCTGTTTAAATCTATGTTAGTCAGAGAACTGTCTAAGGGTAAGCCAGGATCAGATAGTACCCTAGTCCACGGTTTCGGTTTTTGGTTTGCTTTGGCTTTTTTGTAGGTCGATTTTTTTAAATCCGGCACCTTTCTTTCTATACATAGCGAGTGCCTCCATGGTGGCATTATGCCATTTCAATTCTTGCAGCTGCCTGGCATTATTCTTGGACAAGTTCAAAGCTCTGGAAATTCTGGCGGCTCCGCCT
This sequence comes from Lithobius niger, assembly GCA_023313725.1. Lineage (NCBI taxonomy): Eukaryota > Metazoa > Arthropoda > Chilopoda > Lithobiomorpha > Lithobiidae > Lithobius > Lithobius niger. The sequence goes on from JAHWFP010197260.1 coordinate 122,398, forward strand.
GTCAAACCACCAACAGCGCTCAACCCTGCCATGGCTGGAGGAAGAAATGGCACTACACCGCCAGTTTGGGTTCGAGAAAATTTCAAGCTAAGTCCCTTACCCATCTTGCAAGCCTTTAATATTTTACCGTGTTGTGTATTAATCAGTGGAAGTGTCACATTCCCTCTCTTTAGCTGAGAATTGGAAAGGCGTAAGGAAGCAACTTTGAGAGCTTTGATGTGTTTTAAGATTTTTTGCTTTTGATGGGGAGTCAAAGAGACTGCTACGTTTTTGTACTTGATTTTTCCTCTTTATGACAAAAATTTAAGTAAATAACGTATCATATCAAAACCACAACTTTACTTCTGTCCAATTTCAAATAAATTATTCTATCACTAATGACTAATGCTAAAGCTTTCGTGTTTGAAGGGATGGCGACTCCGAAGTGCATTTTTACTTGCAAATCTATGACTGACCGATGACACTCTTTCAGACTGCTTTGAGACGTCCAGTGAAACCAAAAGATAATTCTTCGAGAAAATATTTACTTCGTAAGCTGCTCCGGACGATCCCGACCCCAATCCATAGTACTGCTTCCAAAAATCCACGATCATTTGATATAAATTAGAAATGTTACCTTGCGCAAAATTTGAATTTAAGTCGAGAAAAGGGTAAAGTTCGGAATTGAGCGTTACATTGACCGAAGACTGCCTGATTTTTTTTGCATCATTGTCTCTAGCAGTTTGAAAACCTATTACTATCCACCTCGACCGTTCAATAGAAGCCGTAGTGATCAATCTCCAAGTGCAACTGGTCGAGGTGGTAAGGTCCAGCTGGTCATAATACCAGTGTCTGAATGCGAGGGGGCGCTGATGCCCGAATCCACCAAGGCGTAAAATTTGTTTTTCTGACCGTCGGACGGAATGACGTGGGGAAGGTGCCAAGTTATTTTTTCTAAGACTATCTTGCCGGCATCAACGCCTTACGCTCTGAATATAGCATTATCGTCTGATGATCGAATGAGCACCAGTGTTTGTTGACAAGCATATAAAAGTTTTGTATAGTCTTCACAAAGCCCAGTAAGAGGGTCAACGGCACGGCTCGAAACCATCTCGTACTTAGCAGCCATGGTAGATATGAAGAATAACGTAATTATCCGCGCCTTTTATACCACCACTCATATCAAATGGTCACGCGCTAGAAAGTCACACCCCTCATCAGTAAAAAAAAAATACGTGTAACTTGTAAAAAAACAATCTGCAAAAATATTCAAATAGCACTGATTTTTCATGATGAGTAACTCAACGAGTTACACGCAGGACACTTTTTTTAAATGCAAAAAAATTAGGAGAGGGCCTGCAGGGAGGACCGGGAGGTTGCTCAAAAGGGCCTGCTTTCTACCATTTCTTATACTACTTCTGGCTTCCCACAAATAGAATTTTAAACATAAGCATCATCCAATTCCCTCGCACAACAATGTCTTAATTCTGGAGTTTCACCAGACCACAGGGCATACCCCTGCAAGGTCCAAGTTTTGTTCAATAAAAAACACACTAATGCCCGTATTAACTTGGAAGCATTAGTTATTCATACACATGAACCACCCGTCCACAACCGTTTAATTTCCGATAACAAATTTAGTTATGAATATTTCCCCATCATTAAAAATCTTAAACTGGAAAATTACAGAAAAAAAATAATACCGAAAAAACCCCAAAGCCTTGAAATGAACCAACCCATGACGATGCAAGCAGCCAAATTTGCATACAGCCACACTTGCAACTTGGTTTCCCAAGGAGTGAATGGGGTTTGTACTTCGACATATTTCTGCCACTTCTGAGAAGGGAAATTATGTTTTTTATCGTTTTTAATTTGTAGCCTATTAATTCATTCCGTTTAACAACAGGTAAATTTGTGGCTTTGCTATGTAATTTTAATTTTGGAACCTGATAACGAAAAAAGAATTTTTTCGAACTGTCGCATTGTATTTGTAGCACTTTTGACTTCTATCTAGCCATCATGCTCATGACAATTTGGATGCAGTCAGCAATGTCGTGACACTGTCCAATAAAGTGCAATTGAACTGCTTGGCAACACCATTCATTTAGGCATTTTATACGTTGGTTCTCTCTGTTTAGATTCCCAGTCTAGCCAATTCCTTGATGAAATGTGCAGCACGATACTCTTCCTAGTGCCACTATAAATATGAACATAATGGCAAGAGATGGTCTATATAGCTTCGTACTTAAAGTCAAAAGTGCTACATTACTATTACAATGCAAGAGTTCGAAAAATTTTTTTTTCATCATCAGGTTCCCGAATAACAATTACATAGCAAAGCCACAAAGTTACCTGTTGTTAAACGGAATGAATATTTCGCTGTGTCTCACATTCAGCGTATGCAAGAAAAATCATGAAGTTTGAGAAAGCCTTGTGTTCCATCTTATTCTTATACATAAAACACTTACACGAGAAATCATATACAAACGATATTACGTATCTTGCTCCAACACGGGAGGTGGTGGGCCTTATCTGAATAAGGTGTGGTTAGGTGTTAACACTTCTTCATAGCACATCATGCTCGAGTGGACATTCCTAATTTATATTCCTCACATATAGGAATGTCTTCTGACAGTAACTTTACACCTCTAACCTTTTTTACTATTTTTCATTTTTTTCATGGACTGAATATTTACATGTTTAATGTGGTTGTGCCATAATATCGTATCATTGAAAACTGGCACCTAGACTTCTTGATTGCTGTTGGTCTTGACTCTCTTCTTTCAATGGCTGATGCTGATGCCATACACTTAGTTAGCTAGATAGTACTTTCTTCTTTTTTGCTTACGTCACCTGAAGTCTTATTACACCTTTGATCTCTAACAATAAACAACTGGTCCACCAAGGGGGCTTCCATTACTACTTGTCCTATCGGATTTAGCTCAGAGTCCTTTTTTGTCTGTTGAGATACATCATCCAATTTTGTATATTTTGTTTACAGAGATCAAGTGTCCACTCATCTTAGAAGTGTGCACTGCATCTTTAAGGAAATGGGATAAGTTTCTGTTTCATTTAGGACATTCATATAGCTCTCTCCTGTACCACATTTACATGCCGTTCTCTCTGATAAAACAGCAGGTCTGTAATTGGTGAACATTTTTTTAGACTAACAGAAGTAGAGCATTGATACGGTAACAAGAGACCATTCAGTTCTGGCAGAGGCTGCAACATTTTGCTTCCACAAAAAACACTTGTTCTCTTCAGACATGTTTTTCATAATCGTTAAGTTCATATTGTGATGTTGGGTTAGGGCAATTATGTGTGAAATTCCATCACAGTCACATGAAAAACATTTTATCATGCCTCTCCTTCCTTCAAAACAGACCTCGATTGTTGGCTTCCTCTACCAAGACGTCGTCTTCCTTTTCCTGTCCTCGGTGGTTGCTGTCTTCGAAATAAACGTATCCTGTACATTAATCATGTTGCTAGATAATAACTGTGTTATTCCATTACAAAATGGGTTACATAATAGGTAACATACTGAGTATTTATGTTTTTTTAAACACCCGCTCAATAGAGCCAAATTGCAGCCTGTTATTGGTTTCAACAATTCTAGGCATGGCTTCTGAACAAAATAGTGTGAGAACATAAATTGTTCTCTTAGAAGTTGTTGAATTCATAAGAAATACTTCCAGCCCTTGTGTGGTTACATACTTACTAAACTATCTTATCTGACACACTACACTTTTATGATTCAGCTTCTCTAATATGCGTGATTGTACTACACAGACTTATATAGTTTTTCTTCAATTTTCTTCAATCCCGGCTTGAGGATTGTAATAATTGTTGGTTGAAACGTTTCACAGTGTCTCCATATTTGAATGAAAGCCTATTCACTTACTTTCTGTTCTGATATAGTTAAAAAGATTTTTCCATATTCATTACTCAGTTCAATTTAGATTTTTCTTTCCCCACTGGAAATGATTGTCTTTCATATGAATAATTCCTTGCTTTTGTTGTGCATGGAAATTATTTCTTGTTTGGGGTTTAACTCTTCCCTGTAAAGCATAACCGTATATAAATACTTTGCCATGCAATTAACGCTTACATGTCTCTTTCCAGTCTTCCATGGTCCTTATCACCTTAATATGATTTATGAAGTATTCTGTGAAACTCTGGACCCATAACCTTGTTGTTTTCTATTTGGGTTTACCATGACATATTAGCAGTACTCCATCCGGAATATCCCAAAGGGTAATTTTCTTCATGAATCCGGGGTTAATGACTTGCAAAGATAAGTGAAGGCCTAAAATTCACTTAGCGACTAAATGGCAAGCGTGACCTGCCTTACGTAGAATTCTTTCACGGACCAGTCTTGAGTCAATTGAACTTAGGCACCCTAAATATGACATCTTGCTTACATACAAACTATTTCGTGGTCTGTTAAATGTCGATCTGCCTTTTTTAAGCCTCTTTGTGGCCATATGTCTATGCGCTGTAACAGTTGGAAACTTGTCGTACAGACAGCAAGAACAAGTCTCAGAAAACATTTTTTGCTATACGGGTTGTTAGCATATGGAATGCACTCTCACCATTGACAGTTGATGCTCACACGGTACAGAGATTTAGACGTTTGTTGAACAGGGAAAATCTTCAGCTGTTTCTCAAATGGAGTTATTGATTTCGGAAAAATAATTGTAATTACCTATTCGTTTGGCTCATATGCAGAATCTATATTTTTATACAGGCTCGTTATAAGCAGCTCAATACCCTTCCGTAGCCCTCCCATGCCTCCTGTGGGAAAACACTTCTTATTATTGAAATGTTGGCTTAAGACATGGCAAAGTCATGGGGAGTGTCTTCACAATAAGTCATTATGCATTTAGTTTCCTTCTAACCAGTATATTCCTCTGGTACTCCTTGATCATTCCACAAGTAAAATGTCACACTTACATACTGGTTTTTTCAAAAGTAATTAATGGACTTACAATAGAAAACTCTTAAACGTGCCCGAATTTGCTCAGTGGTCATGCCATCCATACTCGTCATTTGCCCAGTTGTCACTCCACGCCAATGCCCATTGAGAGATCAGAGACATTTTTTCAAGGTCCTCTGAGGTAATACACTTCCAAAACTCATTAGAAAAAGTCGCATCTCCAACAGCAAGAAATATAAAACATGAATATTGTACTCCAAAACAAATATAATTTTTATTTCTAGTTTTATTGTTTGTTTGGTTAAAAAGTAACTAATCTGAAAATCGTGCATAAAACATCATGTTATCCAATTTATGATTGGATAACTTGAGCTCAACTGAAGGATAAACTGATTAATCGCTGTGATCGATGCGGATCACGATGGGAGACCAGGCTCCATGTTGTATTTATGTCATGACAACATCATACATATTGTGCTTTATGACTGGCCGAAGGCAGCACTGCGTGCAGAGACCATTAACAACTGGCTCTCTCTCCAAAAAGTGAACGTTTATGCATCAGCATCTCATCATGGCTATGCGTGGTGGTTCCAGTATACGGTTCCCAGAACAAAGAACAACGTCAATGCGAAAATGGAGACATACGTATAAGCGCGAAAGTTTAATTCCTGTCTTATAGCATTGCATAATAATGGTTTAGCCTAAAAGTGCTCATGTTTAAACACTAAACCCAGAATTAGCTGACTTGGACTAGTTGGAGAGAAATTTGTACTATGAGATTGTGGCAAAAATTATATCTTAACCAAACTTCTAAGGCAACTACGCAGCTACATTAAAAACTATGATGTGTACTTGCTGCTATTCGTGATAGTTAGAAAAAAAATATTTAACATTACCTGCGTGATTCTTAAAAGTGTTTTTCACTTATTTTAACACTTACTGCTTTGAAACGTTGTACATAAACCATATGCAAGGTTACTTTCTGATAGTGATAAAGGCCTGGTATGGGATCCCTGCAAAAAAAATTCCACGAAGTCACACGTAGCAATATAAACGCATAAAAAGTTTATATTATTTTTCTAATTTACCAAAAAAAATTAACTGATTTGGCCGTTCCAATAAACCGTATTATTCGTGTTTTTTCCCAGAGATTTCGAATGCATCTCAAGCCTACAGTATAAATGAATTTGTTCCGATATGAAAGCAGAAACCGCCAACAATCAGTCTCATAAAAGTATGTTACGACATGAAGATTGTGCAAGAAGGATAACAACTATGATTCAGTAGGCTCCTTAGGTTCTCACAGGCTTTTATATAGGCGTTGTTTGTTTAGTCCTGTCCAGATCAAACCACCATAAAACAGTCTCAAAAGAATATGATTATGACGCGAAGGTTGTGTGTGTGAATCTCAACAACTACGAGTTAGGCTCTTATAGTCTCTATTATTTATATTCATGATGACTCAATTATCCTAGGCCTCAGCCAGCATCTTGCTACAATGATCTTTAGCTGAATAATAACTACCAGTAGAGATGGGCGCAGGTACTGATTTTTAAAGGAGTGATTACCTTCTTCTGCAGAAACTGGAACCAGCTGCAGGTAACCATAACATTGCTTTCTGAACAGCCCCGAAATCGAAAAAGTTGGCCTACATTTAAACTCGAAGCAAACCTAATCGTAATTTATAAGAGGATACCCGTTATAAAAAATAGTTATACCGTCACTGATTCACAGATCTAAAAATGTATTACCGGTGGTTCGAACCTGGCAAAAACATTTATTTAAGTCCAAAAACAGCCCGAGAGTTCATTTGCTTCTGTTTGCTGCAGTCACCGTGTAAAATTGCTAGTTTTTTTATATTAAATTTAGGATTTTGTTTTGTTCTTTTCTGTTTTAGTTTTTTTCTTCTTACTTGCTGACCTTCATCCTGCATAATTTATTTTCATTCTAGAATTGTTTGTTTCTAAGTTGATTGTGTTTCGCTGCATATAATTTTTTATTACTTATCTATATTTGCGCCTTCAATATTTGTAGTGACACGTGGTTCGAAGCAACGTGTCACTTCTATAGGCACTTCTAAATCCAGTGCTGGTGTCTGTCTGGCTGTCCTCCGCCATGTCAGAACGATAATACTTGAATCCATGATTGTACGAGTCAATCGTAAGCAGAAAATTGCCAACTTCTTTGTTCACACAAGTCCAGTTTTAATTTTAAAATTGAAAAGTCATAGGTTCAGCATTTAAAAAATATGGGGCATGATTCTAATATTCGGGGTACCAAATTTCTCTTTCGAACCCCTTATACAAAAACACCTATTAATTTGAAAAAAATCTATGTATTTGAGAGCGTTCATAAATTATGTAACTTTTTTTTCCGCCCTTTTTATCTCCCCCTTCCCCTAACAAAAAAGTATAACACTTGACATGACCCCCCTTCCCCCCTATAATGTAACGCATTTTTTTCCCTTGGCAAACTGTAAAGTCAAGTAAATAATTAATGGTGGGTGATGGAAGGGGGGACCCAAATGGACTCATGCCTTACTTTAAACTATACCATGTGAAGTGCTTCATATGGCACAATTTTAGTAAGGCACGTGCCCATTATGCCCTACCCCAATTATTTATTTCACTAAATAAATGTAACTGCTGTGCTTGCAAGTTAGCCAAGATTGACTTATGATACACTGTTTAGAGGTGAGAAGGGGTTTCACTATCTCCCCTCCACTCACTTAACAATTGTGCAACCCCTTCCTGCATCAACGGATGCATGCTTGGATCAAGGGGGCCACACTCCATAGTCACACTCTCTTGAAAATAAAATAAGCTTTAAGACCAAATCCGGAAGCAGCCCCAAAATACTAGGATCTTACATCAAATTTTTTTCCGAATTTGCCCTGCCTGGGTTAAATTTCTTTTTGCTGTCCAGGATTATAATATTAAAAACATTTTTAAAAAATAACGTGAATGCACCATATTTTAAGTTTCGTTGTGGGAAATAAAGTGTTGTACCTCGTTGATCTATAAAACACCGTAATGTTATTCAACCTTAATAAACCAAGGGGTGCAGAATTGCTGCCTCTTAACGAGATTCAGTAAATAAGAATATAGTGATCTCTCCTAAACGCCCACCACGTGAGCTACGAACAACAGCTTCATTTCCCATTGCACTTCGCTTTAAAAAAGTTCAAAACCAAAAATTATATCCACAGAACGTTTAATTAAATATAAAATGTTGTTGGTGACCATTTTGAGGAATGGTTGGAACAGTTTATCGCGGCACAAGACTTCACCAATCACCGCGACTAGCAGACGCTTAGACGCCTTAGCACTTTTCATTATCTCGTCACCAACATGGCAGCTTCCAATATCTCCAATTTGGCAGACGGGCTGTGACGTCATCGGGTTGTCTAGACTATAAGTAAGTTACAAGGACTTTGGCTTGGATAACTAGCGCATGTTCCATATTCGAGTTAATCCTAATACAATGAAATACGGGGCAAAACTGCTTACTTAGACCACTTACACTTTTCATTAATAAATCCAAAAAATATTTTCCATTTAATTGTGTTACTGCTGCTTTCAATGTTTTATTCATTTAGTTCATTAGCATTTTGTCACGTAACAAACATTTTACCCCTTCCTCCTCAAGAGTTACGTAATTTATGGACGGTCCCTTTACTTGAATTACTCCCCTGTACATAAATCCATCTCGTACCAATAGGCAATCACCTGCACGTTTATATTAAGTTAGACAAAATAGCTGACATCACGAAATTTCCACCCGTCAAAATAGATGGACAAATATATAAATTGCCATTCCAATATTTCTTAATTCACTGTATCTAGAGTTCCTGAGATGAATTGTTCTGACTGGCAGCGCATTCTGTTGTAATGTAATGAGGTCTTAAGTAAGTAAGTAGGGTATCCCGTGCTTTGTTAACTTGGTTTTAATGTAATGAGGTCTTATTAATTTGGTACCCTTCTTTCCACGTTTTCCATTGTTAAAAATTGCTGTTTATTTCATGAAGACAGTAAACAATAAACAGGCTTATTACCAAAGAGAAACTGGTGTTTTACTATACATTTTCGTTAGTAAGACGGCGGTTTTCCTTTAGAACACAAAGAAATCTTTTTTTCCCGATTAATGCACTACAACAAGCATTGCAGTGTATATGCAGTAAACGTATCAAGAAAACGAAGCCAATAGCACATGCGAATAACAACAAGTGTTTTATTTCGGTACCATGGATAATATAAAGCAGTGATACCTTAATCAACGTGATTAATATATATATATATATATAACATGGCACATGTTGATTGGGACTAGGAATTGTTCCCGGTTGTCACTCACTTGACTTGACTTGGTCAAGGTTTCGGATGATCCTGGAAAGTGAGACGCGGCTCTACTAATTAAGAGATGGAGAAATTCTCTACTTAGGAATATTGCAAAGGTTGAAAGAAAAAAATTAAATTTGTGCCGACACTATAAGAGGTCCCAGTTTGGCAAACCAGTAATATCACCTTGCTTATCGCAACGATTATTCTGACCTTTTGGCACTGGTTGGCACTGCTCAACGGAGGAAAAAAGTCGGGAAGGAAACGTTTCTGCCCTTTTTCGTAGTAAGATCTAACTTGCGAATTTTACCACCATTTAAGTCGGGTGATGACTTCATCACAGACGATTCAGTCAAGGCAGAGCTATTTAATAACACCTTTGTATAAAAAGCAGCAAGTGACTATGGGATTATCGCGTTGAGCCATCTTGTGACCATTCACCCTGACCTTAACTGTAAGCATGTTCCATTCCTAGTCATCTTGGTTCAATGTGTCATACATGGCCTTAAACCAAGTCATGCAGTTGGAACTGATGGCTATTCGCCATTTTTTAATAAACAAGTTGCCATGGACATTGGCTTGCCACTCTCTGTCATTTTCAATCTCTCTTTCGAGTCCGTCATGCTCCCAACTGTTTAGAAAACCGTAAATGTGACCTCAGTTTTCAAGAACGAAGATGTAGCTAACCCTTTAAATTACAGGCTAATCTCCATCACCGTTATCCCATGCAATGTCATGGAATAATTTTTCATGAAATATTTGCTACACTACAGTCTGATCCGTGAGGACCAACTCGGTTTTATATGAATTCTTGCCATCTGCTTGCAAGCATTGACCTATGGACCAGTGTCTTGGATGCTGGTGTATCAACAAATATTATTATTTTGACTTTTGCGACGCATAGAAATCAGTGGTCCATTCAAAATTGATTTACAAATTTGAACTGCTGGGAATAACTGGTGACCTGTTAAAGTGCATTTTGGCTTTTCTGGAAGGGAGATCACAGCGGGTGCTAGTAGGTTACTCCTTTTCTACCCCATCTCAGATGAATAGTGGTGTACCGCAAGGTCAGTTCATGGGCCTTTGCTTTTTTGCTTTCTATTTGAACGATCTACAGCATAATCTCTCGACTATCCACCAGTTCAAATTTTCCGACGACTTATAATTGGGTGTGCATATGGTTGATCCAGTATCAGACTTCTTGTCATTGAATGATGCGATTGATTGTATATTGGAGTGAAGCAATGACTGTGGCAGCTTATTAGCAAGTGCCAGGTTTCCATGGTGGTCACCATACCTTTTGTCCACGTTTCTGTCTTACTCTGCCAGCTAATCCCTGAAGTTTGTGAAATAAATGATTGGGGTCTGCTTAACGACTAATCTAAAACAGTCCATCCATTAGAACTTGATTGTCAATATGGCCTTTTGAAGACTGGCAATTGATGAACTGTTTCACTTCTGATAATGTTAAAACTAAAGTGTGGGCTTTTAGAGTATTTATGAGACCACTTCTGGAGTATTCCGGCCTGGTTTGGACTCCTTCTCAACTGGAAGATCTCGACAGGGTTGAATCAGATCAATGCAAGTTAACCCCCCCAAAAATTACCGGTATTGTAGAACCGCTCTTACGATAAAACATTAACTCATTTGGGGCTTGAGTCCTTGGAGATGCGTAGGCTTTGAGATGACCATCTCTTGACCTTCAGAATTGTTTGAGGTTTTCTGCTAGTGGACATACCATTTTTTTTACCCTTGCCCTTACTTGTCAACTAGTAACGCAAGATATGGGACGAGGTACTGATATGGCGCCATTAAAAGATAACTGGGCCTCAACTGCATGTAGACTTTGAGAACAGACAGAATATTTAGAGGATCGGGTAAACTCTGAAAAAGACCTCCCTTACCTTACGATAAAAACAAAGTTTCTTTAGTGTTTGATTAGCTGATGACAGAAGTGAGCTCAATAAATTTTCAGTTGGGAATAAATGTATACGTAAGTGTGCTGATAAGTAAAGAAATGACTGGTTTGTTAAGATGTCAGCAAATGCATATGAGAAGTTGGCAGAGGGTGATATGGCGGTTGGATGACTCCTTCTAAAAGGAAAGCAGGTTGTTAAGGGTTGAAAAATGTGTTATTGAAGGAAGTACTTCCGTGGTAGTGAGTTCTGTTGTTCCTTGTGTGGGTGGAGCAGCTCTTTTTCTGTCTGGGATAGGTGAATGACACCAACACATTAGGTCAATTTGTGCTTATTTCCGAGCTATATGGGCTCTTTGAAAGTGCGGCCTTTCAAAGCACAACACATGGAAACACGACACATGGAATAAATAGCCCCTAAAACTATCGAGGTCTGTATCTATGGAGCGCAGTCTAAGAAAGGAGAGCCGACACAACACTACTGTTCCTACTTATTCTCCGGAACTGTTGCAATGCCTTGCACATTAACTGTAGATACGTACGGCATCACACAATCTTAATAACGTAAACATCACTATTATGGTACAATTGCTATTCGCTACAAACATCACTACAAATAATACACAAATGGGCATACTATGGTCCTCATAATTACCAAGTCATGTGCAATATCCTGAATCACATTTCATTGCCCAGAGGAGCCAAAAATCTGTGACAAGAACTATAGACAAGAGACAATAACTAGGGGCCTCTGATTTAAACTTTCGATTCCCAAATTTATCCTTAACTGTAGGAAATTCTTATTTGCTGTGAGAATCGCCCCAGTGTGGAGTTCCTTGAGTGAAAACATTGACTCGGTCTCATAATTAAACACCTTTAAGAGGTTTTTTTCAACGGGGGTTGCTTGAAATCACACCTTCACCGTCCCCTAATTGTAGTTGAAATATTCTTATCTGTCTCGTTTCCCACCTTAACCAATTCGAATTTCTCACAACATTGGCATCTATTGATGTTATGTTTAATGGTTCCTTGCATTGGTGACTATGGTTTATCCAGTTGACTATGTCTACTTTGAAACTGATTTTTTATAAGATGATTTTAATCGTATGCCCTCTCTAAGTTCCTTTACTGTAAGATGTTAGTGGTTTCCCTGGGAGCCCTTTCTTATCGTTATCCTCGTTTTACTTAGCAATAAACACACGTTATTATTATTATTATTA